>JADBJO010012876.1:0-5000 GCA_016801955.1 Conus betulinus | reverse complement strand
AAACAAGAACCGTATACACACACACACACACACACACACACCAAGAGCAGACTTCTAAAGCACAATCCCTAAGTATCCGAAAAACACCTTAACTATCATCTGCTGTTTCTCTTTTTTTTTATTTCAATTGTGATAAACTATACTAAGTAGTCTAACCGATACTACTATTGTATTTAACATGATCATTAATTCACCTGCAAATCTTTAATAATAATAATAATAAAAAAATTAATGTAATAATCCCTAATTTACCTTTCCGCCCATCCAACCTAGTTTGGTTCCACGCTCAAACATCAAAAGTGAAACTCTACAAAACGTGTCTACCCGAAGTACCACCACCCGTCACCTATCGATCGATAAACTTCACACACGCACGGACACCGCGCATGCAGTCTACACTCTGCACCCGCCACGCGCTACATGACAGACTCGTCTCTTTTAATACTAAAATTTTTGGTCCTCCGACACAAACCTACACTCTCAGAAAATAACCAATGTTTACCAAACTTGAAAACAATATTTCTGTACGTCTACGACCACTACCAAGTACAACAACACCTGTCTTAGCACATCAATACCACTGAAAACTAATCCAGTTATCTGCATCAACGTAGATCAGAAACACATTATTTTATTCCTACACCTGTGACTTTCCTTGACTTTAAGTTCAAATTACATCTTTTTTTCCCTCAAACTTCCGTGCATTTAAATTTCCTCACTCTCTTTCTCTACTCCCACAGAATTATCCCCTTTGTCGAACTCACATAAAAGAAAACTTTGCGAATGAAAATAAATTTTTAAAAAATCCTCCAGTTCTGGGGACTGAAATTCAAAGGATGATGAAATAACAATATCTGCAAACAACTGACTTTACAGCCCTTCAGAATTTCCGCTACTTTACACGCTCACCTTGGACAAACAGGAGCAACATACACTGGACGACACCCTCAGTCACTGGGACACTGCCAGACAGCTAACGCCCTGGTAGATGCAGAACCCATCACTGAACACTGAAACGCTGACAGTCAAAACCCAGGTAGGGTCAAAACAGGAACGACACACACTGGACGACACCCTCAGTCACCGGGACACTGCCAGACAGCCAACGCCCTGGTAGATGCAGAACCCATCACTGAACACTGAAACACCGACAGTGAAAAGCTCAGGTAGCCAAACCTTCCAAAGTCGGTCGAGGGCATACCCAGAACCCCTGCCCCAACGGCAGAAATAACCCTGAGCACTAGGCCAACCCACCCTTCGTGGATGAAGCCTCAATTCGTACGGACTTGCAGACACACGACGACACTCCGAATTCACCTCGGAAACACACAAGACAGCATTCACATGCACGGAATTCTCCGATCACATCGAAGAACTCCAATTTCACGAGTGTTCGTTTACACACGTAAAAACCCACCATTCCGGTGAGTCTAAGCGTTCTCCTCCTTCCCCCCTCCAAGAATTTACAGGTAAGCATACCTCCGACAGGAATCACGCACTTCATGTCCACTGCCCACCTACAATGGACGGGCCACACTCCACAATTGTCGCTGAGGCGACCTGTAACCAGTTCGTGCGTGACAATACCCTTTCCCCAAGATTTAAAGCATACCTTCGAATTAAAAACCCTGAAGGAACGCACGAACAAGTTCTTAGTGTTACAGCATTTGGAAAGTAACAATAAACCCTTTTTTTTTCTACTGCTTTAAGTTCTCAGCACAGAGCCCTTACTCCATACGACTCAAGAAATTTGCAGCCACATTTTCATGTCCCGGAATTGCCTCCACCACAAACTGGAAAGGTTGAAGCGACAATGCCCATCTGGTAATCCGACCACTGGGCGACTTGACCCTCTCCAAATATTGAAGGTGAGTGGTCTGTCTGTCTGTAGTTCTATCCCATAAAGGTAGGGTTCAAACTTCTGAACCGCCCACACCAGAGACAAACATTCTCTCTCCACGATGGAATAGTTGCGCTCAGCTGGATTGAGCTTCTTGCTGGCACACACTACAGGACGGACTCCATCGTCGTGTTCCTGACCCAGCACAGCTGGAAAATGAAGGCTAGGAGCAGGCCAAGGGCTATATCGTGCAGCTTCGCACGCGGTGTCAACGTGGCGATCCGCATAGCCGTCTTCTTCTTCCTGGCTCGATACGACATAAAAGCGATGTAGATGTGGACGAACCTGCCACAGCTCGCCCTAAAAGCGAGTGCTGCTGAAGGCATGGTATCTGGTGGTGGGGGTACTGGTAAGTTGAGGAAGGTACTTTGCAAATATCTGCCCCCAAAATAAGGAAACTACACAGCCATCAATGCATGACTGCTCGACTGAAACGCAGTTCACGACCTCCCGAGAGAGAGAGAGAGAGAGAGAGAGAGAGAGAGAGAGAGAGAGAGAGAACGCTCACCTTTTATGATAAAAAGAGACAGATGCAATTAAATATTACGAACATGGCAAAGTGAGGAGAGAGAGAGAGAGAGAGAGAGAGAGAGAGAGAGAGAGAGAGAGAGAGAGAGAGAGAGAGAGAGAAGAGCTCACCTTTTTTTTTATGATAAAAGAGACAGATGCAATTAAATATTACGAACATGGCAAAGTGAGGAAAGAGAGAGAGAGTGAGAGAGAGAGAGAGAGAGAGAGAGAGAGAGAGAGAGAGAGAGAGAGAGAGAGAGACGCTCACCTTTTTATGATAAAAAGACACAGATGCAATTAAATATTACGAACATGGCAAAGTGAAGAGAGAGAGAGAGAGAGAGAGAGAGAGAGAGAGAGAGAGAGAGAGAGAGAGAGAGAGAGAGAGAGAGAGACACATTGAACACAATGTTAAGGTTTCAGGCCTCCGGCCTTTAAACATGTGAGGTACAGTGCACACTTAAAGAGAAAAAAGAGTAATGACAAAAAAGTATATTTTTCGAGGAACTAATAATGCTGATTTATGAGGGTAACTAATTATTCATAATGCGTGGGATAGATGTTCTTCTCTTTTTTTCAATGCATAAGAAATACACATTGCAATATCTCTTGTAATATGCACGTTTTCATGTGCACGTAATTGGAGAGAGAGAGAGAGAGAGAGAGAGAGAGAGAGAGAGAGACACGAATGTTTTGCCAAGGGAAGTAATTGTTGACAAAGACCAAGTATGCTTGCTTCTTGTATTTCTTAAGAGAAAACAAAACCCACAAAATTCCACCGTTTTATATCAGTAAAGAAAACTGGTCTTTTATGAACAGATATAAGTTTGGTGTATTGGGGGCGTAGATGGAATTTGACACTGTACATGATCAGTATAAAGCTTGTGGTGGTTGTTGAAATGATGGCACTATTCCACATTCCACACGGTAAGAACACTGGTGTTTGATTTAAGTCACTTGGGAACGTCATGAGCTTGTCCGGTGTAACGTGGTGGAACCTCCCCCCTCCCAGTTTAACTCCCGGTAGTCAGTCTGGCACTGTCCCAGATTAACTCCCGGGAGTTATTCCAGAACCCCCCCCCCCCCCCCCCCATCTCTTCTTTCTGTTCATTAGGCCTGTTTTAGAATGAACCCCTACCTGTCTCAGAATAACACCCCAGGGAGTTGTTTTAAACCTAAACATTTGACTCTAAACTAACTCCCGGGAGTTCATTTGGGGCAGCGCCAGATCAGGCCCCCACCCCCTTGGACGGTTAGACTGGTGCTGTTCCAACCTACCTCCCAGGAGTTCTTCTGGGCCCAAACTTTTGGCATCAAAATGACGCCCTGGGAGTTAAACTGAAGACCAGCATCTGTTCCTGGATTTTGGCTTCATCCTTTAGAAGTGAGTCTTAGCTGGAAATGGAGGTTTTATTTTGTTTATTTCAAATACTGTTTTGGTTGTTGTTAATCAAAGTTTGCATAGTCTAGTCTACTTTCAGCTTTTTTGTGGTGAATTCTATTGTATCTGTTTTTATATTTTTCAAAACGAACTCACAACACCTCTGAGTCTGTCTGTTAATACGCTATCTGTGAAGATAAAAAGTCAGTTTGCAATTTAGCTTTTGCTCCTTTACTTTGAGTACTTTTCTTCTTCGTACACAGACCATGAATTCCTGTGGGCATCCCCAGACTAAGCATACAAGTCAATACACAACCTACCTACCTAGACGTGGGCTGGATTTTTGCGTTGTATATGTTTTTTTTTTCTTTTCATCCCACCTTACAAGAACCATACTCAGTCTTTATGGCGCTGGGAAGACGATTTGGAGATAAGAAAGGCAGGATGAAGTATAGGAGAGGCGGAATTAGGAAGAACCTGGAGAGAAAAAAAAAAGAGTGCGCCTAGCGCGATAGCCGACATGCCACAGCGCACTGACCCTCCCACTGGAGCGATACCCTCTACCATCTAGCGTGCAGACCCGACACTGGACGCACTGACCCGTGCGCAAAGTCACTCACAAACATTGCTTCACGCAGAGAAACTGCCGCGCTTGAGGGTAGCGCGTCACCCACCATCGTAGCAGACGGAATGTCTCACGCTGGTGAAACTAACGGCGTCGCACTCCTGTCCGGGGACTTCCTGGCTGATGTCATCTGCTTAGGGCAGCGCAAACTGCCGCCATTACTCCCACCTCGGTTAAGTTTCCAACAAGTGTCAAAGGTTCTGATAGCGATTTTCAAAGGATGCAACAAACCAGAGGGGGGTGGGGGTGAGGAGGAGGTGCTTACATTTCGGCAAACTCAAAGCATCGAGCTGCAAAAAAGTAGGTATGTAGTCAGACTTTTCTTTTCCCCCCCAGTATTAAAGAACAAAGACAATGTCACATCAAAGACATCAATGTACATCAAGGACATCAACTAACATAAAAGTCCCCGAAGAATAACGAATAATATCCAAAGTATCAAACAAAGTGTGATGAAACTGTTTCATCTGCGATCGTTTGAAGTTGATGATGAATCAAAACACCAACCGACTGCATTGTAACGCTAAATCGTCTTTTGAATATCTGTCTGTCCCATTACCTCGTCCACTGTCTGAACAGTTTAT
>JADBJO010012875.1:52500-55336 GCA_016801955.1 Conus betulinus | reverse complement strand
GGAGGAGAGAAGATAGATAGAGGAGATAGAGATAGAGAGGAGAGAGAGATCATGCCCTCTTTTGCCTTCTGCTCCGGTTCCACACCGTGGACTGATTTGTCTCTGTCATTTGTCTGCTTTGGTTCTTTCTTTGCTTTTTTTTTTTTTTTCGTCACTGTCAGTTCACTTTTCATTTTGCCCACATCCTGCTTCTCTTGTTTACATTTTGGGAGAAGGAAAATAAATGAGAGAGAGAGTGAGTAGAGGAGGAGGGGAGGAGGGGAGAGGAGAGAGAGAGAGAGAGAGAGAGAGAGAAGAGAGAGAGAGGGCAGGAGTTAGGGGGGGAGGATATGCAACTATCCAGGCAGCCAATCATATGGATAGACAGCCAGTCAGTCACACAGACAGCCAAACTGACAGAGGAAGAAGCAACAGAAAGACACAGAGAGCAGATCATGACAACAGCAAGAAATATGAACTAATGTAATACAACTACACACACACACACACACACACACACACACACACACACACCCACACAACACACACACACACACACACACACACACACACACACACACACACACATACACATCAGATGCCGAAATGGACATGCCAGGATACCAAGTAATGCGACTAGACCCCTATAAACCCAAATCAGTGGCTTACATATATATCATGCTTCCTCATTAAAATGTAAAAGGCTAATTAATTTTGAAATTATAGTATTGAATCTGTTTTGGATTGAAATAAAATATGAAAAATAGTCAACCATTTGCGCTAGGCTTTGTCTTTAGAAAACCCATCCGAAACCACTAATTGGCAGGACAGATTTAATGCAATAATGGATGAAGTAACCATTCTGAGTTACGAGACAATTATTTTAGCACATTTTAACATTGATCTGTTAAAGACAAAATCAAAGTGGTATCAAAACTATATATCACATAATTTAGGACAACTAATCGATAGACCAACGCGCATAACTGAGAATTCCGCTACTCTAACAGATCCTATTTACACAAATGCAAAAACAGTCCATTATCGGACTTTGTTCCCCTCCCTAAGGCTGCAGTGATCATCCAACCCAATTTGCCTTACTTGGTTCAAAAACCGTGTAAAAATTCCAAAAGTAGGTCATAAAATTATTTACTACAGGAGCTTTAGAAACTTTAAAGAAGAGATTTCCTTACTGATCTTTCTGAAGCACAATTTGACCTCATCTATCAAATCTGGGAGCCAAATAAAGCAGCTTGAATTTTGGATTGATACGTTTGCCTATGAAGAAAACAAACACGCCCCTTTTATAAAGAAAAACGATTAAAACAGGAAACGAAACCCTCCATGATATTACTAAAAGAATTGACACAGAATGAAGAATTCAGAAAACAATTACAGTGACGTAATTAAAACGGAAATCGAAACGTACTTACTTTAGAAAACTGTTAACTTCTACCAAAGATACCAGGCAAATTTGGAAAGAAATTAACATATTAACTAATAAGCATATGTCAAAAAGTCAACAAATGAGCTCAGACATATCTGCAGATCACCTAATAATCAACCATAGCAGATAGAATCATATTAAATGATAAATCTAGTGAAAATAACCGATCGAAAAACACATGCATAAGTCTCGGTATTCTTATTTCGCTGATAACAAACTTCTCCACGAAAGTCAGTCGGGCTTTCGAAAACATCATTCTTGCCACACAGCCCTCATACAGCTTATCGACAGTCTTCTTTGCAGCATAAACGAGAATAAATTTGCAGGTATTCTCTTCGTAGACTTTGAAAAAGCGTTTGATGTCATCAACCATTCTTTGTTGTGCCGTAAACTTGAACTTTACAAACTGACTCCAGAATTCATAAGTCTTATTTCATCTTTTTTTTATGTGACCGAAAACATTAGTAGCTGTAGCTGACAAATTGTCAACATTTATGCCTGTCAAATATGGGTGTCCACAAGGCTGTGTTAGGACCTCTTTTGTTTACTATTTACGTTAATGATTTGCCTTGTTTTGTTAAATGTAAATGCGAAATGTTTGCAGATGATACATCTCTTCACGAAAACGACTCTGATGCCTATGAATTAACAATTAAGCTTCAAGCAGATATCGATAAACTTACTGAATGGACACAACTAAACCATATGTCTTTAAATGCTATTAAAACAAAGTGCATGTACGTGTCTACAAGACAAAAACGACAAAAAAATGAAATCAAATTTTCAGCCTTTACTCATATCCAACAACAAAGTTGAGGAAGTCAGTTCACACAAAACACACTAGGTGTCATTATTGACAAAGATTTATCTTGGACTGAACATATAACATCTTAGCAAAACGCCTTTCCAAAAAATATTTCAGTTGTCTCGATTAAAAAAAAAAAAAAATTCTCGATGGCCCACTCTCGAAAACTTTTTTTTTTCTGTGCACATATTTTGTCATTAATTGATGCATGCATTGGGACAACTGTTGTGACAAATGTAGTGACAAATTTAAAAATTAATTCATCGTCTGTACAAACGAGCATTGAAATTAGTATTGTTAAAATCGAGCTCCCTAACTGATGAAGATTACAAACAACTCAAAATATTAACCTTTCCAAACAGACTCTTTTTCAATAAAGCCCTTTGTATGCATAACGTTATTAATGGAACAGCTCTCCCCAAAAGATTACAGAAACATTTAGAGTCAACTTGCCATAGACATAATCATTTATTGTCCATTCCTAGACCACGCAACAATTTATACAAATCCAGTTTTGTATATTCAGGTGGAAATCTGTGGAATAAACAAAACCCTTAAAATAAATAAGTAAATGAATAAATGAATGAATGAATTAATGAATGAAT
>JADBJO010012875.1:42500-45000 GCA_016801955.1 Conus betulinus | reverse complement strand
TGACTGATTTGCGCATTTTTCTAATGTATATTTGTTTTATTCTCTAACATTTACTAAAACTGCTAAGACGACAGGTCAGCATTGTTTTGGCCGTAATTACCAGCGGCAATTGTCCCATGAAAATAGCGAGGTTATTCTTGCTGAACGCGTGCATCAACACAAATTACCTCCCTTGTAGGTTTCTGCAGATAGAAAATGAATACTTCAGTGTTGACCTCCCAGCCCGTGAAGTTAATGTATGTTCGTGTCAAAGATAAGGCCGTCGGCTAAGTTTTCCGGAAGTTTTGAAAGAAATTTGTTATTTACTGCTTATGTCTGTCTAAACCTCTGTTTTAACCAATATCATCTGTATACATGATTTGAATACACACTCGATGGTTTTCTATTTCTTGGACCATTTTGGTTTTCCTCAGGGGATTTAATGACGGAATTGCACAGGTTTACGCCCTTGTCAGATATATATATATATATATATATATAGAGAGAGAGAGAGAGAGAGAGAGAGAGAGAGAGAGATTGGGGGAAATCACAAACTGTTAAACAATTCTTCTGTCTTTATTATAATAACTTCGCAAAGATCAGAAACTATGAACAAACGAAAACATTGGAGGTGAAGAATACGAAAAACATACTATTCGGGAGATGCAAACTTGCTGAAAAACTAAAAGCATTTTGCAAACAGTATAAAATGTAGGGAACAATCTTTGAGCCTATGCTTGAGGATCCATTCACGAATGCAAGGGAGATCAAAAGATATGGAACAGTCTTGAGTAGTCAGCTCTGCTGTTGCATAACCCAAGCATTGTCAGCAGCTAAGAATTGCACAGAACAACCTTTTCTCGGATCTCTTAAGAGATGCAATCTCCCACCGATTGACCAAAACAATATAATGCTGAACAATTGAATAGTGGGGGGAAAACAAGCTCAGCCTAACATTTCTTATGTCACTATAGTAATGACTATTATATGCACACACACACACCACACACACACACACACACACACACACCACACACACACACACACACACACACACATACATGCACATACATGCACACGTGTGTGCGTGCGTGCGTGCATATGTGTGTGCGTGTGCGTGTGTGTGTGTGTGTGTGTGTGTGTGTGTGTGTGTGTGTGTGTGTGTGTGTGTGTGCAGTCATGATGTTATGTTGCCTTTGTTTTTTTTTGTTTTTTTGTTTTTTTTTTAATATTTCTGCAACAAGTAGGTACAGTCGCCGGGTATTGCCTCCTCTTAGAATTGTTCTTAGTCAAGTTGCCATTGATATATGCGTGACTCTTGGCATCTATAATCAGAGGTCGCCTGGAAAAATTTTTAAAAAAAGGAAAAAAAAGAGAGCATGCGCGCGCGCGCGCGCGCGCGCGCGTGTGTGTGTGTGTGTGTGTGTGTGTGTGTGTGTGTGTGTGTGTGTGTGTGTGTGTGTGTGTGTGTGTGTGTGTGTGTACGCGCCGCGCGTGTGTGTGTGTGTTGGCGGAGGGGGTTCGGGGGGTGGGGTCGCTACTCTTATAACACAGCAGCAAAGCAAAGAGAAAATGGCTGCTGTAACCGGCGAAGAAATCCCCAGATATATTGAATCGCACTGAAGTCAGGATACCCTGTAGACCATGAGCATTTATCATGGAGAACACAGGACCTCTTCTCTTCTGTCTTCATCTTCTTCTTCTTCTTCTTCTTCTTCTGTGTCTTCTTCTTCTTCTTCTTCTTTCTGTGTCTTCTTCTTCTTCTTCTTCTTCTTCTTCTTCTTTCTTCTGTGTCTCTTCTTCTCTGTCTTCTCTGTCTGTCCGTCTGTCCATCTGTCTGTCTGTCTCCTCTCTCTCTCTCTCTCTCCATCTCTCTGTCTCCTCTCTCTCCTCGGCTCTCTCTCTCTCTCTCTCTCTCTCTCTCTCTCTCTCTCTCTCTCTCCAATTAACGTGCATGGTTTAGGAAATCTGGAATACACTCGAACAAGATGCTACGAGAAACGTGGCGAACCTGCGGATGCTTACAATGCGCGCAGCATGCAAAACTTCAACAACTTCATGCATCCTTCCAGTCGCCTGCCGCGGAACGCTGTCGATTTCCTGATGTGACGCAGACGTTCGGTCTGGAACCTCCCTGAGGAGGCGTGAGCAGGAATTTCCGAGAACTAAGCGGATGTCTGACCACGCATTAACCCAGTGCGCTGGTCAGCCAAGGAGTCTGCTGCCAACGACAGGGAGAAAAAAAATATAAATAAAGGGGAAAAAAAAAAATAGAAAAAGAAAGGAGGGGGATTGTGGAGACTGAGCTTGCAAAATCTGCTGCAAGCCGTTTCAACTTCTTCAGAGTCAGACACTTACATTCTTGGGTGGCTGAAGTGGGATGAATGAATGCGTGTGTGTGTGTGTGTGTGTGTGTGTGTGTGTGTGTGTGTGTGTGTGTGTGTGGTGTGTGCGTGTACGTGCGTGCGTGCGTGTGTGGCGCTTGTGTGTGAGAATTGTGTGTTTCAGAATTCATCCTGTT
>JADBJO010012875.1:20000-25000 GCA_016801955.1 Conus betulinus | reverse complement strand
CTATCCAGCTATCTTCTGCCACTATTGCCGCGTCTCCCTAAACCATCCACAAACGGTTCCCTCCTAGCGAATTTTTGACTGCTTTTCTCCTGCACAAAGCGACCTGTGCTGCAGCTCCTGAATTCATTTTAAAGACGTTGCTAGCATTGGAGAGAAAATTAATGGAGTGGGAACCAGAAGCAATTAATACCCAGGATTTTGAAACGTGTACATAATGAATGAGAAGACTACTTGCGCTGTCTCAGTGACTGATATGTAACGGGTGTGGCTGTGCACGCGATTGGATTCAGAACAGTCAGGACTCTAGAGGCTTGGACGAGAAGCACTTTGATTAAGTATAAATTTTATTTGGGACTTTATAAAAACAAGTCTTTCCACATTGTTGCCTTTTTCAACTTCGGTCAACTTTCAAGTCAAGTCAAGTAAACTTTATTATCTCAATTTGAGAAATTAATTGTGGTCGCACACATTCACAGCAAATAAACAATAATTTTGTCACATTACCCATTTTCTCACATATGACATACATTCATATACAGGAATTTGGATTTCAATTATTAACATCTTCTCGGTTCATAAAATCAATGGACAGGGGAATAAAACTTTGTTTAAATCTGACACTTCTGCATTTAACCGATCAATATCTTCGTCCTGACTGAAGAAGGTCATACTGATTTGCAAGAACGTGGGTCTGGTCACACGCAATCTTCTTCGCTTTACAAACAAACACGGCACCTGTACAGCTCACTCAGACTTTTTTGTCTCTCACCAACGATTTTTCTCCCACGTTCACCACTTTCTCAAGCACATTTCTACTCTTCACAGTAACCCACCATACCAACACATAAATGAGAAAGTTAAAACAGATTCCAAGAAGCATGAATAAAATGTCCGAAGAATGTCAGTATTCACATGAAATGATCGCAGCTTGCGAAGACAATATAATCTGGTTTGACATTTTTTTGTGGACATACTCAACATGGGATTTAAAATTCAGCTTATTATCTATAAAAGTTCCTAAATATTTGTATGATTCAACACGTTCTACTTCAGCACCTTTGATAAAAAGCGGTGGTACAGCTTTGGATTCTTTTTTAAAATCAATCAACATTTCGTTCGTTTTTGTTACATTCAGATCAAGATAGCTTTGATCGCACCAGTCAACAAATCTTTGAACCTTCATCTCCACCAGAATGATAGTCCAGAGACATACACCACTTAAATCAACAACAACAACAACAACAACAATTGTAGTCAAAATTACCTGATTTTTAAGTTATCTATATGACAGGTACATTCACACACACACACACACACACACACACACACACACACACACACACACACACATGCGAGCGCGAACGCACGCACACACACACACACACACGCGCGCGCACACACACACACACACACAACACACACACACACAAGCACACACACAACACACACACACACACACACACACACACACACACACACACACACACACATCACACGCTTATCTGTACCCAAACTACATTAACATGGCAGACATCCTTTTTGGCAATCTGGTAATGACTTCCTTTATCTGCAAGTGTTCCTTTGCTTGGTGTTTTTCATTCACGGTAAAGAGTCACAGTGTCGTGTACACTGAGTTTACCTCCATTTAAGTCTCTTACCAAAGGAAACAGCGTCACTGAGTTATCTCCCCCAAGCCTCGCAGGCTATGGCGTCTGGGGGAAAGCGGGAAATATTTGCCCTCAGGGCACCATCGTTGTACAGTAAAGCGAGACTATCCAATCACGTTGGAAGTGACGTCAGTGGATTAGGCCACTTGAAGACAAGGGAGGGGTGGGGGTTGTCGGAGTGGGGGGGGGATGGGCATGGTGGTTCATAGAGTTTCACTAGTTTGGAGCAACTCGAGATATGACGAGAAAGAGAGTGTTTAGGAATATTGGATATACTTTTGGCTGGGATGGTGACGTGAGAGAGAGAGAGAGAGAGAGAGAGAGAGAGAGAGAGAGAGAGAGAGACAGAGACAGAGACAGGGAGACTGACTCATGTGCATGAGTGTGCGCACGTCCGTGCACGCCCCCCCCCCCCCCCCCCCCCCCCCCCCCCCCCACACACACACACACACACATGCGCACGTGCACGCATTCACGCGTGCGCACATATTCACAGCACGCACGCAAGCACGCATACACGCATTCACGCACGCATGCACGCACGCACGCACGCACGCATGCACACACGCACACAGTGCCCTATCACAGATTTGAACCACCAACCCTATATTTTCCCATCTCTTGGCCATATGCCTTAACCACCAGGCCATAATTCCAGAACAGTGGTCAACTTCCTCAAACTGGTATCATCACTTATGTCTTGTAGTAGTAGTAGTAGTAGTAGTAGTAGTAGTAGTGGTACTGGTAGTAGTAGCAGCACCAGCAGCAGTAGCAGCAGCAGCAGCAGTCGTCGTAGTAGTAGTAGAGAGCAGTAGCAGTAGAAATAGTAGTGGTTGCAGTAGCAGCGTTCCTTTAATTTTACATCCTTTCACAACAGTATGTATTATTAGACGAGTCTGTGTCGTGTATATGATAACGTGATTAACTTTGTGCCAATTGTATGTCAAACCCGAAACACGGCAACATACTTCAGCTTGCTGCAATTCAATTTAAAGTTTCAAAACACACTACTCCATCCAGTAGTGGATCAACTCGTCAGAGGCTTCAGTGGTTTGGCGTTAGGGGAAAGGGGCGTTATGTCTATAGCTCGGGGAGTCTATAAATGTCCTCATAAAGTGGGCTAATGCAGTCATGGGGGCAGTTTTGCGTGGCGGATTAGTGGGGATGGATAAAGTCCAAAACTGTTCCCCAAAAAACGTGTGAGGAAAAGGGGAGCAGAAAGTTGGGGAAAACCTCTCTCTCTCTCTCTCTCTCTCTCTCTCTCTCTCTCTCTCTCTCTCTCTCTCTCTCTAGCAAAAAAAGCGTCACCACAGTTCCCAAACAACTCACCATCCCTGCAGAATTCAAGGTCATCCCACAACCGCAAGGACCACCATTGACACCCCCCCCCCCCCCCCCCCCCCCCCCCCCCCCCCTATTCCCTAATCCACCCAGCTAGCCTCTAGCCTCCACCACGATTGCCTTGTATCCCTTAACCATCAAAAAACAGCGTTCTCTCAGGCAAATGTTTTACTGCCTCTCTGCTACGCACCCCACCCTCTGCTGTAGCTGCTGAGTTCATTGGGAAACAAGACCAGCTCTGGTGAGAAACTTAATGAAGTGGGAACAAGCTGAGAAGAAGGCCCATAATACTGAAACTGGTTATGTACCAAACGAATAGACTGAAAGTGCTGGTATTGTGACTATATGTGTTTGGTGTGGATGTAAATTGTGTCAGATTGACAGCATTGGGAGTATGGAAGAGAAGACAATAGAAGAATGTTCTTTTCGTATCTTGTGATGAAATATAAAACCCAAAAAAACTAATGGGGAACTTTGCAAATATACTTTCTGCTTTGTTTTGTCATTCAACTTCTTTCTGTAAAATTCAGCTTCTGAATTAGTCCAGAGACGTATATCCCCCTTGAAGTGAAAAAAAAAAAAGTTGCAATGAAAAATACCTTTTTTAAACAGTTAAACTGAGAGGTTAAGTTTCTATAGTCACAGATGTTCTCGCTCACACACACACACACACACACACACACACACACACACACACACACACACACACACATTTATTTCTCAGACATTGTTTTTGTTGTTGTTGATGTGATAGTTTTTTTGTTGTTATCGTCAGGAATTTGTCCTCAACACACATAAAATTGGAGCTAGTAGACATTAATTGAACACTGGTTTCCACTCCATTAAAGTGTCTTATCATCGTAGGATGGTGAAGAGAGACAAAGCAATGGAGATGGGGGTTAGATCAGTGGATAAGACAAGAGCAGGCAGGGGAGACAGGGGATGCAGGCACAGAGTCTCATAGAATTTCAACCGTTTTGATGAACTCAGTAAATACAATAGATATTCTTAAAACTATTGGGAACGCTTTTGCCAAGAGAAAGAGAGAGACGGGAGAGAGACGGAGACAAATAGAAAGAGAGAAACAGAGACAGAGAGAGAGAGAGAGAGAGATTCACACGCACACACACACACACACACACACACACACACACACAAACACACACGCGCGCGCGCGAGCGCGCACGCACGCACACACACACACACACACACACACACGCGCGCGCGCGCGCGCGCGCGCGCGCGTGCGCGCACGCACACACATGCACACATGCACACACACACACACACACACACACACACACACACACACACACACACACACACACACACACACACACACACACACACACTATATTCATATTCATATCCATTCTTCTTGTTAATGTGATAGTGTCTCTTGTTATCAACAGGGATTTTTTTTTTCCAATTATAGCAAACATAGCATTGGTTTAATGCGTATTCTTGAACACTAGGTTCGTCTCCATCTAAGACTCGTACCAAACTAACCAGCGCCACTGAATTATCTCCTCAAGCCTCGCAGACAATGGCGTCTGGGGAAGCGGTAAAACTATTTGCTCTCAAGGCGTGACATCCTCAGACAGTGAAGAGAGACAAAGCAATGAAGGTGAGAGTTAGGTTAACAGAGAAGGAGAGGTAGGGTAATGAGAGGATCGAGGACTTGGTGGCTAACAGAATCTCAATTGGTGAGAGCTAGAGAGGATCTCGACAGATCTGAATCGATTTTTTTTTTTTTTCTTTTAGAAATATTGGGCACACTTTTTGTGGAGAGAGAGAGAGAGAGAGAGAGAGAGAGAGAGAGAGAGAGAGGATGAGAGAGAGGAGAGAGAGAGAACAGAGAGAGAGAGAGAACAGAACAGAACAGAACAGAACAGAACAGAATTTTATTCAGTAAGGCCAAAGCGCCATTTGAAGGGGTGTGAACATTGATAGTAGACGTAATAAGACAAATTCAAAGTCGAAAATGAAAAC
>JADBJO010012874.1:47500-55345 GCA_016801955.1 Conus betulinus | reverse complement strand
AGCACGTGCAATCTGTGCGCCAGTCTTGGTCTCAGTTCAGGCCTGGCAGAGCTTCATGGCAGTTCCTTTCCCCAGACGCATCTGGGTTCCAGCTTTGCTTGCAGTCTGTCATCATCCACCCCCCCTACCTTTAACCCCACGATCCCCCCCCACGACTCTGTCACTCAGATTAACTTCTTCGTGTCGACCACTCCTCCCTCACACCCCAGTTTGCCTCCTCCACCATACCTGTCACCCAAATTAACGTCTGTCCGAATGTAGAATCCCCACGCATGTATCCACAGAGTGGACTTTTTCTCAGTCTCTGCTTGCACGTTTGAAAGAAGGATTCCATTCTTCTACAGGAGTTTGGTTTTGTTTTGTTTTTATAAACATATACCATAATTATGGCGTTAGCGTGGCACAGATCGAATGCTTTTCTGTTACATCCCTATCACAGCGTTGATAGTAGACGAGAACTAGCATTCTCAGATAGAGGGAGTGGGGGATTAGGAGGGCAGGGAAGGTGGGGGGACGGAAAGAGAATGTGGGATTATTGTCAGAAATATCTTTCATCACATAGATTTCTTTTCCGTTTTGGATTTACACACACACACACACACACACACACACACACACACACACACACACACACACTCTCTCTCTCTCTCTCTCTCTCTCTCTCTCTCTCTCTATTTTACACTGTGCGTGTAAATGTGTGTATGCGTGTGCCTGTGTATTTGTGTGCCTTTGCGCGTGCATCTGTGTGTGTGTGTGTGTGTGTGTGTGTGTGTGTGTGTGTGTGTGTGTGTGTGTGTGTAAACCCCCCTGCGTCATGTTTTTAATATTGCCAGTAAAAGTGTCAACTTTGATTTGACATGGGAGGGAATGGGACACGTGTGGGAGGAATACAGACAGCAAGGGAAACGCGAAATTGATTGAAATGACAGAGTTTATCCCCGAATGTGTGTTGAGGAGCAAGAATTGGGGGTGTGGGGTGTGGACAGGGTTTGAGATGACAAGGAAGCTCAACTTTAAGCCCACGCACAACAGAGGGGGTCGGAATTGAATTTCAGTGAGGAGTGGTGTGTCATTGTGAGCTTTGCTGCACTGCCTTTCCTGTCTGTAGTCTGGAATCAAATTTATTGGAGGTTGCCTGGAAACAACACACTTAAGCATCAAATATGTTTTTTTGAGCGAAAGTCATTTTGGCTCTGATCTAGCATTTGTGGTGGACTTGGCTGTAAACATGACTTGACTGGAATGTTGATCTTAAAATGGCTGGATTAACTCTGAAGGTACATGCATCTCCGGGTCCTGTATGAAGCCACAATCTTCAGTTTGAAAACGAAGCTCCAGTGCTGCCCGGTGTAGCAGTAAATCAAAGATCTCGGTGGTACCGGAGTCATCCTTAACAGTATCATCAATATTGATGTATCTAAGGTTTTAAATTAAGATCCATGGCTTTTTATGTCTGGTTGTGGTGGTTGCCTTTCTTTTGATGACTTCTGCAGGTCCAGGTCTGGCGATTTTTTTGTAAGGTTTGGGAATGGAAGATACCTGTGA
The DNA here is from genome assembly GCA_016801955.1 of Conus betulinus. Lineage (NCBI taxonomy): Eukaryota > Metazoa > Mollusca > Gastropoda > Neogastropoda > Conidae > Conus > Conus betulinus. The sequence continues at coordinate 53,800 of JADBJO010012874.1, read as the reverse complement.
ACTGTCGTTGAAGATGTGGTGGAAGTTCTTCCCAAAGGAGAACCATTCACTCAGTCTCGCTGTGCAATAGACATCGGTTATCGTCAGCAAGTCCCAGCAGATGCTGTGTATTAGATGGGAAAAGTTGCCATCGTGTAAAACAACAAACACACCACACACACACACACACACACACACACACACACACACACACACACACACACATATATATATATATATATATATACACACACACACATACGCAGAGAGAGAGAGAGAGAGAGAGAGAGAGAGAGGAGAGAGAGAGAGAGAGAGAGAGAAGCAAAGAAACTGGCGGCACTATACAACAATAACAACAAAAAAAAACACCATCATCACCATGACAGCCAACCAGTTGCAACACCTTTCCTTCATAAGTTACCGTTGCCTGTTGTTTTTCTTTTCTCTCTTACAAGGCGTGTACATTACCACCCCTCTTGCCGAAGGAGAAGTGAGGCAGAGATAGGCAGCCTGGGCACACGGGGGAACACCGCCATAATTGGTTGTCATCTTCCTGATGGATGTTCCGTTCGATGACAGACGGTGTCCCTGGACATTGACCCCCCATGGGAGACGTGACAGGAGAAAAGCGTGAGGCCTTCACATCGTTTGTGTGGTCACGTCACTCCTTGGCGGCTGGATTCTGTTCAAAGACATCTCCGTTGATTGGGAGAGAAGTGATCTTGTTCTTTCCTTTGTCCATTTCCTCTAGCCTTGACCTTTTGGTCTCTACCCCCTTTTTCTCAGCTTTCTCTCCTCTCCCCATGTCCCCGGCCACAACTCACAACCCTCACCCTCTTTGCCTGTCGCATGCCCCCAGCCAGACCCTTGTCCGCTTCCTTGTTCTGTCTTGAGCTCGTATTATATGGTATGTATGTTTCACACACACATATATCTGCTCTCACACACAAAACACACACACACACACGCACGCACGCACGCACGCACGCACGCACGCACACACACACACACACACACACACACACACACACACACACACACACACACAGAGGAGAGAGAGAGAGAGAGAGAGAGAGAGAGAGAGAGAGAGAAATTGCATAATATAATATAGTTCCTAACTGAGGTTCCTTATGTTTTAATGCCACTTAAACTCCAATAGAAATATGATTAATGTGGTGCAATAGTGCGAAAGGTCGAAAAGGAATTCCTTTTCAGTTATATTCAGCCATTGTTTCTGTCCCCATGTACCAAAAGTGGTAACGTTTTGTGACCGGTCGACAGAACTGCTGGTATATGTGAATCAGCACATCCAATTGAAACGACGTAAGAATGCCAATGCCTTCTCACGGAAAGGTAAGACAAGGAAGTGTGTGTGTGTGTGTGTGTGTGTGTGTGTGTGTGTGTGTGTGTGTGTGGTGTGTGTGTGTGTGTGTGTGTGTGTGTGTGTGTGTGTGTGTGTGTGTGGAGGGGGTGGCCTGGTGAGGTGAGGGGCTGGGTAGGGGTATCATGGTCGATTGCGATGTTTCCAACGTAATCATAAAATTGCACTTAAACCCAGCGTTTGTGACGTCAAATCATGTTACATCAGGATCGATGTCCTGCTCGATTGCGGAACATCGACGATACAGACACAGGAGTGGTATTGAATGAGGCTCACACAGCTGCAAATCATTTGAAATTGGTTTTGACTGGTTATGTATGTCTGTTTGTGTGCGTGCGTGCGTGCGTGTGTGTGTGTGTGTGTGTATGTGTGTGTGTGTGTGTACACAATTATGAAACAAAACTTGCTTTAATGTCTTAGAGTGAAGAAATGTCAAGAAGTGTGCTCGGTTACATGTGTGTGTGTGTGTGTGTGTGTGTGTGTTCTGCGAACTCTGTCAGAATTCTCAATACATTGGTGAAACAAAAAATTCACTCTGAAAACGTTACTATCTGCATAGATCTCACATCAAGAACAACACCGGGACTCTTGTCATGCAACATTTCAACCTGCCCAACCACACCCTGGCCAACATGAAATGCATGGTGATACCAGCCGCCGTGGCGAAGTGGTTAGCGTCGCGGACTCCCGGCTAGGAGGTCGTGGGTTCGAATCCCATCAGAGTCATGCGGGTTTTTCTGCCCCGACCGGCTCCTACCCAGAGTTGAGTTTGCTGCAGACTCAGTTGGGAAGACTGGGACCACACAGTCGAGCTTCATCTACTTAAAGGACGCGTTTCCAAGAGTGTTGCTCAAAATTTCCTGACCAACACTGCAGGTGCCTGTATCTCTCGGGCCTGGTTGACGCCGGGATATATTATGAAAGGAAGCGTAGAGTACAGCCCTGTCATGTAGTCTCAGACCGAAATGGAAATCCGTAGCATCATCTTAATCATCCTCATTTTCATCGATCAACAAAAAAAAAAAAAATCTCAAAATTCTGTGGCCCTTCATGCCTGCTCTCATGGTGACCTCAGTTTCGATGTCCTCTCCACGTCTGTAGCCTTGGTTTGTTTCCGTCGGGGTCATTGGTATCGGCGAATCCATGGGGGCTGTCGTTGGACGGACGTGGTGGCGCCCTCCGGAGGGAGAGCTCACTCACGCCGGCTCCGCGACTAAGCAATTGTCGTCAGTAGGGGGTTTAGTAGGTGGTGTCCTGCGTATGTTAGATCAGAACAGGCGCCACTGAACACCACCGAAGTGACTCAGCAGCAGTGCTGTGTCTCCTCCGGTGGGTTGCCTCTTGACGACTTGACATTGACCTGTGGATGGCCGGTGCCGGGGCCGCGGCGGGGCAGACCGGGCTGTGGACGGGGTGTCGGAATGAGCGGCGTGGGTGCACTGCCTCTGAGGTGGCGCAGAGGTTGGGACAGCCAAAAAAAAAAAAAAAAAAAAAAAATGGTGATAGAAAAAGTTTTTTCAGACAGCCACACGCACAGAACTTGTAGGGAAAAATTCTGGATAAGAAAATTGAAAACTGTCCATCCTTTCGGACTCAACTCACCAGAATAACTGTTCATGTTCTACGCCGCTAGACTCCTTTTACCTCCTCCGCACCGAACCCCCAACCCCCAACCCCCAACCCCTATACACACACTACACACACTCACACACACACTCACACACATACACATACACTCACACACACACAAACTCACTCACACTCACGCACTCACACACACTCATACACGCACACACTCCACGTGTGCGTGACGCGCGCACGCTTTTACACACACTTACTCAGCCCTACTTCCCCGTACTACAGCGTCCCTTGGCTCCCCTTCCATCTGAAAGATTTGCCTGGCACGTGAAATCCTTTTTAGCTTCTTGTTTCAAGATGGTGAATTTTATTCACTATTTTTATGAATGTATAAATGTCGTGTGACTTGCCTCCCAGTCAACACACCACTGAGGAAGGCATAAAAGCCGAAAATTTTGGAAATCTTTTCATATCTTACTTCTTGTGGTTTTTAGACTCTCTGTTTTATGTGTGCTGAGAGAGAGAGAGAGAGAGAGAGAGAGAGAGAGAGAGAGAGAGAGAGGGCATGCTTACGCCAGGTCAGCATTAATTTTTTTACACTTCCCTGACAAGTCTTTGATATGAATGGTATGCAGCTGGGAAAGAAAATGACAGCGAAGGGCGTTCTTTCAGTTCTCTTTTAGGGCAGGAAATTTATACAATTCAAAGCGTATTTGAGATGGGTTTTTTCTTTTTCCTGCTAAAGGAAAGCCATCCCACGTACCTCTCTCCAACTGCACAACTTCACCCCCACCCCATCCTTCCTCACCCTATCATTCTCATGCCCTCTACATCTCACAGAGAGTGAGAGACGGAGAGAGGCAGACAGACAGACGGAGACAGAGAGAGGCAGAGAGATACAGGGAGAAAGGGAGAGACAGAGAGACAGAGAAAAGGAAAAGGATAAAAAGGGCAAAACGAGAGAGAGAGAGAGAGAGAGAGAGAGAGAGAGGGGAGAAATTGGAAGGCCTCCGTGTGTGTGTGTGTGTGTGTGTGTGTGTGTGTGTGTGTGTGTGTGTGTGCGTATGTGTGTGTGTGTGTGTGTCTTTGTTTGTGTTTGTGCGCGCACGCGCGCGCGCGCGTGTGTGTGTATGTGTTGTGTGTGTGTGTGTGTGTGTGTGTGTGTGTGTGTGTGTGTGTGTGTGTGTGTGAGTGAGTGAGCAAGGTAGAGGAAGAATGACACAGACAGGCAGACAGACAGAGAGGACAGTCTCCTTTTCTCTCTACAAAAATCCTAAAAACCCAATTTTCCGGACCGTATTTCCCTCTAAGCTAGAGTACAAGTGTCGTAAACAATTCTTCTGACATTATGAACATGATTTCGCTATGCACATCTCAACAATAACAAAAATGTGTGTGCGCGCGCGCGCTTGTGTGTGTGTGTGTGTGTGTGTGTGTGTGTGTGTGTGAGAGAGAGAGAGAGAGAGAAAGAGAGAGTGTGTGTGTGTGTGTGTGTGTGTGTGTGTGTGCGCGTGCTTTGGTGTGTATGTGTTTGCGCGCGCGCATGTGTGTATGTATGTGTGTGTGTGTGTGTGCATGAAAGAGAGTTAGAGAGAGACAGACAGACAGATATTATGTATAGATATATTGTACACTTCATTGACGACTTCTTTCACTGGACAGGGCAATCGGTTGAATGATAATTGCTGATTTCTTAAATTAATGCAAACTTGAATCATAGTACACGTCGCTACCTTTTTTTTAAGTTAGAATGTCACAACGTCAATAACAACAGTAGACACAATGGCTTTGACTTCGTAAACCCGAATGAATGACCCTCTCTTTGTGTGAAAAAATGATTTACATAGCTACACTATGTCTTGCCCTCTGTATTTTATTGTAAAATACTGTGATGCCTTCGTATTTTTGGTACAATAAAAAACGTTTTTTTTTTTTTTTCCGCCTTTCTTGTTAGATGTGTTATATGCATGTTGCTAGCAGTCATGGCTAGATAACCTTGATGCGCTCAGATTGGCGCTTAGCAGATGTAGAAATCTCGTTCTGCAATTTCTGACTTCACATGGACTTGAACATTCAACTATATTGAGTCATATTTAGTTAATGTTTTTATTTATTGTTCTCTTTTTGTCTACTTATCTGTCTATGTATTTTCTTTATCCATGTACTTATTCATTTATATATATTTTTTCATTTATGTACTTAATTTTATTTCTTTGTTTATTTATTCATTTATTTGCTGTGCTGGACAGAATAGTACTTGAATAATTCTAGTTCCTCATTTGATTGCCCTTTAAGCATAAAAAAAAGAATTTCTCTTCATAAACAGCTTCATGTGAAAGAAATATCAGGGCACTGCACAAGGCTGCATGCGCTTTCTCTCCAGTGGTTATCTGGCCTTAAGCTTGATCTCCCTTTTCTCGCCCACGAGCAAGAAAAGAAGTTCGAAGTGCCACTTTATTGAATGTTAAAAAAACAACTTCTATACGCGTTCACCGCTAAGTTCATTACACTTTAGAAAAATTCCTTTGTCTAAAATTGTTCATTTGCTTCTGTCGCATGCATTATTTCTTTCCAGTCTCTTCTTTTCTTTCTAAGTGAACACACTGTTCAGTTTCATGAACATTGTCCTTTCCTGCCTCGTAAATCCCCTGTCTGATTCACTTACTTTTTTTTGTCTCGTGCTCTGTTTGTTCTCTTCTGTCTTCTTTCCAGTCAAACCATTCAAGCAAGTAGACAGGTCGTCTCCGTGGACGACGAGAGAATTACGGACATTGCAATACCCATGATCAAAAGATATAATAAACTGGTCGATTCATTCTGGCCTTCAGTGTGTTAGAAAGCCGATTAAAGTAGGGAGGCCTACAATGTCTGTCTGTCTGTCTGTCTGTCTGTCTGTCTGTCTGTCTGTCTGTCTGTCTGTCTGTCTGTCTGTCTGTCTGTCTGTCTAGCTAGCTAGCTAGCTAGCTAACTAGCTGCCGGTCTATCAATCTTGCTAGCTAGCTATATTGCTAGCTACCTATATATATTTCCTTCTATCTATCGATGTATCCATCCATCTTTCCATCTATCTATCCATTTACACGCGTGCGATTGTGTGTGTGTGTATGTGTGTGTGTGTGTGTGTGTGTGTGTGTGTGTGTGTGTGTGTGTGTGTGTGTGTCTGTCTGTCTGTGTCTGTCTGTCTGTGTCTGTATGTCTGTGTCTGTCTATATCTGTCTGTCTGTGTCTGCGTCTGTATCTCTGTGTATGTCTCTCAGTGTGTATTCAGTCGAACGATGTCCCCGCCTTCTTTTGAAGGCAAATTGTGTCAACAAGAACTATTTGTATACGTCTGAAAGAACGTTTGCCCTCCAGTTAAGAGG
>JADBJO010012874.1:27500-30000 GCA_016801955.1 Conus betulinus | reverse complement strand
CAAAGATGTCTGAAGTCAATACCCTTACTGTCCTGGATTTTCCACGTCAAATGGGACTGAAATCAACACACTTACTGTCCTGGATGTTCCTTGTTAAAGCCTTCTGATATGAACCACTGATGTGAATACCCTTGCTGCCCAGGATTTTCCGCGTTAAAGATGTCTGAAGTCAATACCCTCACTGTCCTGGGTGTTCCATGTCAAAGAAGATTGCTTATTGCCCTGAATGTCCCATGTCAGAGTTGTCTGATGTCAATACCGTTGCTGTCCTTGATTGTCCATGTAACAGCTGTTTGAGGTTAACACCGTCGCTGTATCGTGTTGTCCTTGTCACATCCTCCTTGTTCTAGGTTGTCCTTGTCATAGTTATCTGTGGCTATAGCTATTCCTATTGTCTTCTGGTGTCTCTATAGAGAGTAATAGAAAGGAACTGTGGTCGAAAGATGAACGCCGAAATGAGGAAGAGTCAGCTTTCTGAAGAATGTTCCATGGCCACTGACCCCAAGGACATTTCTTTGAGTCAGATGGATGGAACCTTCTCGTGGAGGTCGTCACGTAGTTAGTGGCACCTCTGCGATTCATCTTCGTATCCCAGACACTTTGAAGACGAGCAAAATGTGTCGTGTTTCCGCCGTCGCGTTTTTTGTCTCTCCATCACCACCATCCCCTCTCCGTGTCCTTGCTTGCTACTAATTCATTCCCTGTCCTCCGCCCTACATGAATGCACATACAAATGCATACACACACACACACACACACACACACACACACACACACACACACACACACACACGCACGCACGCACGCACGCTCGCACACACGCACGCATGCACGCACGCACGCACGCACGCACGCACGCACACACACACACACACACACACACACACACATACAAACACAAAACACGCGCGCGCGCGCAAACACACACACGAATACACACACACACACACACACACACACACACACACACACACACACACACACGCAATCCAGTCATCTCTCGGAATTATTCACCAGATGAGTGTCTATACATATTTATGAGAAGGATGGAAAATCTTTCCACTTGCTTGTAATTGTCCCTGAGTACAAAAGAGATGGAATCGACTGACTCTTAATAAGAGACAAAAAGTGTGTGTGTGGGGGGGGGGGGGAACAAAAGAACAAAAAAAAAAAAACGCAATAGTCCCTTCATTCACAAACGCTGCCATCTGCGGCACGGGTACGGGAATCAGCATTCATAACCATTCATTATATATATATATATATATATATATATATATATATATATATATATATATATCTTCAGAGTTACTGGAAAGACTGAATTATGCAAATAGATTTTTTTCGTACTCGTATTCCCACATGCAGGCCTGCACACACACACACACACACACACACACACACACACACACACACACACACACACACAGACGTGCAAACTCCTGTGTGCGCACATACACTTAAGTGTGTGCGTACACACACACACACACACACACACACACACACACACACACACACACACACCCACGCTGAAACATGATGAAACTTACAAAACCGCTGAGAAAACAAAACAAATACCAAGCATTCTTGTACGTGTGTGTGTGTGTGTGTGTGTGTGTGTGTGTGTGTGTGTGTGTGTGTGTGTGAGAGAGAGAGAGAGAGAGAGAGAGAGAGAGAGAGAGAGAGAGAGAGAGAGAGAGAGAGAGAGTGGTTCCAAAGCATTCTATACACCTGCACATCGAGAAAGGACCCTCTCAGACAGTGGAGCCATCATCGATAGTCCTTCAGCCACTCAATGCAAACCTTGCAAGTCTGTCTCTTACGCCTGGGGGCCCGGTGCCACTCCACTACCTAACAAGTCCCCAGGGAATGTGAGAGATGAGGCTGTCTGGGTTGTCCTTTAAAGACAATCTTTCCTATGTGGTCCTTTTCAGTAGAAAGTTAATGCTGGCTGGGTATTGGTCAAAAAGATGCAGTCCCGTGTCTTTTTATGCAGCGAGAATTGGCGCTGGCAGAACAAACAAAAAGACCTTTTCTTTATGTCTTTCCCATTATGGGGGGTTCGTTCCTTTTCTGGTGCCATTCTGTCCCATAAGTCTTCACTTTTTGAGTGCCTCGGTTTACAGATTTTCCCTACGTGAGAATCGAATATTGTCACGCCATGAAAATATGATATCCAATGTCTTTATGTTTTTAGTGAGAATTGATGGTTGGGGGTGTAGGTGAAACGATATGTCGCCGTATCTTTCTCTCCTGTTAGAACTGATGTTTTATGGTGTCGCCGAAAAGGTCTGTAGCTATGTCTTTCGCTTCGATCAGTCTGTCAGTCGATCAGATACTCATTGTCTTCATTAATTTATCGAGGACATCCGTCTTACAGTCGACAGTATGAACATGTGAACAAAACGAATTCTGTCCGTAACTGTTTCACATTACAGCGCTGTTCCAAGTTTATGTCTCTCCTTCCCTTTCCCCTTCCTCTCCTCTCCCTCCTTCTCTC
>JADBJO010012874.1:10000-22500 GCA_016801955.1 Conus betulinus | reverse complement strand
CATTCACATTCACTCCAAAATCATAATAGAATACTCACATGAGTCTTGTTCCGCCAACCTATTCCTACCTACAGTTGGGGTACAGAAAGAAATCTTTATACAACAATATTTTATTTATTTATTTTTCAATTCTTCTTTTCTTTTCGCGTTCAACGTTCATCTTTCTCTTTTTCCCAAATAGCACAATATCTTCAAATTTTTATAATCATCAAAAACTTCTGTTATCATTACAATTTCACCTTTAATGTAATTGCTTTAACCAGTTTACAACCCCAGCTGGTACTCACCTTCTAGGGAATAAGCGACAAGCCTACCCTAGTAGACTTCCAGTCCAGTCTACATCTACACTCTATACTTAGTGAAACTTGCCATGCCAGGCATATTACACCCACCAAGGGTTAAGCACACCCAAACCAGGGTTGCATCGGACAAACCAGTCCAACCATGTAGCACACCCAACCCAGGGTTGCATAGGACAATCCTAGTCCTGACTATATTAAAACCCCAGGAGGGTTACAATTGGACATCCTCCTATGACCGTGTCCAGAGCTCCTCTGAAGTAACAGTAATCTTCCACCCTTCCTCACATTGGGTGAACACACACTTCACAATCCACTCAGCGTCCCACTCCCACATCACTGGTGGTTGCACTCCATGAATACAAAAAAGCATCAAAACCATAGGTTCCATTCCACAATCGCAAAAATTACAAAATCTCTTAACACTCTTTGACATGAAACTTTTCCATTCACATAATACTTTTCTCATTCACATGACAGGGGTCAACCCACAACGATTTCATCAATTATGTTAACCTTCATTGGTGTATTTCAGGACAATGGGAAAAGATGGGATGTATGGGACTTCAAGCCCACAACGATTCTATCAAGTATCAGTCCGACGCCATTTAGTATCAGTTTGCACATTTCCCACAAATACCTGTTCTTTGAGTTCAGAGGTGGGGGGGGGGGGGGGGGGGGGCTGGTGGTGTGGATGTCGAACTGGGGCTTTGATGATAGTCTTTAGTGGTTGGCACCACAAACTATCTATGAATATTTCGGACCTGTGTTAAGTACTATAGAGGAATACGTGTTGTTTCAGGTGAAGGGGAGGGAACACAATGGGGGCAAAGGGCCTGAAACTACAGTCTTTTGAGGAGCATGCGCAGAACAACTCCATATTTTCCGCGTCAGGCTCACTGGTTTCCGTGCAAAACATTTTCTAATCCGTGATGAGGTATTAGTAGGCCTTGGGTGTCGGTGAGTCTTCTTAGGTCACCTCCAGAGTAGTTTTGCCTCAAGGTTTGACTTTTCTTTAAATTTGTTATTTCTTTACTGGAGGAGCGGGTGGTCAAAGAGTGGACAAACCTTATGGGAAGTCTTGAAGGTCCTGAATGACTTCATCAATACTTGTAAGTCTTTCTTTTACGTATTACCCTAGGACAAAACTGATGGGACCAGGCCTTGGAGGAAAAGTCTTGAAAAGTGAGAGCTTTTTGAGCCAGCCTAAAAGTTGATGGGAGTCGTTTTCCTTCCTCCCCCCTTTCCCTTAGCCACCTCTTTGTGTTCCTCCTCCACTCACCCTCTTGCCTTGTCCCACACCACTCTGCCCCATGCCATTCTCTCTGTTGGATTATGTCCCGGCTGGCCAGGCCTACACGATCGTCTCCGCCCGCTCATATATTTCAATTTCTTTTGTTTAGACAAAGAGCGAGAGAGAGACACCGACCGACAGACAGACAGAGATAGAGAGACAAATAGAGATAGACACAGACTGACGGTGAGTGACAAAGAGACACAGAGAAATAAGACCGAGAGACGGACACAGGCAGGCAGACAGAGAGACAGACAGAGACACAGACAGATAGACACACTGACAGACAGACAGACAGACAGACAGACAAGGAAGAGAGTAGGGGTAGGGGTGAGAGTAGGGAAAAGACACAACTTTCTGCTCACCATTTGTCAAAGCTGCTATATAACTGACATCTCTACAGACAGTCACCGCGGTGCAGTCTGACTATAGCTGTGTAAATGTGTCTGGAGTGCTCAGTGATTTGCTGCTTTTTTTTTTCTACTGCGCAGTGAATCATCAGGGGGCACTGAGATTTTGGGCCATCAGGGTTCAAGCCCTCACTTCCATCTGGTCCCTTCTGCTTTTGGCCATTTCTGCTATTGTTTTCTGCTATTGTTGATGATGAGAAGTCACAGAGACAAAAGACGGCTGGAATGTGTGTGTGTGTGTGCATGCGTGCGTGCGTGCGTGCGTGCGTGCGTGCGTGCGTGTGTGTGTGTGTGTGTGTGTGTGTGTGTGTGTGTGTGTGTGTGTGTGTGTGTGTGTGTGTGTGTGTGTGAATTTCAATGACGCCATATCTTGTCTGTCATTCTGGCTCGATCTATGAATTCCTCTCTATGCATTCTTCTCTATGTCTGCGTTTCTCCGTCTCCCCCCCCCCCCCCCCCCCTCTCTCTCTCTCTCTGTCTCTCTCTCTCTCTCTCTCTCTCTCTCTCTCTCTCTCTCTCTCTGCGCCCCCCGCCAGGTCTTGTCTTCCATCCTGTCGCTTCTTCTTGTAGACAGACAAACAGGATGGAACGTAAGGCAGTAAGAGAGAAGAATTGCAAAGGTTAAAGGTGTGTGAATTTGAGAAGGACGGAAGTGGGGAAAGAGAAGAGAGGTAGGGGGCTGGCAGAATGAATGGAGAGAGAATGACTTTCCTCACGCCTTGCAGGATGTCTCCTTCCTCTATGAAGCTGTGCAAATTTACCCCCGGCGCCAACTAACTGGCCCACATTCTGCCCTAGCATGTATTGACTCATCAGGAACACTGCCAGCTTTTACTGTCTGAGCCCATAAGAAGACAGAAATCATTCCACTGTGCCTTCTTGGAGCTGTTCCAGTGGCTGTTTTCTCTTCTCCGATGAGCTGGAATCATCAACAGAGAAAACTAGGAGATGGTAGCACACACTTCCCCCGTGATAGTAATTCCTAAGAGATCGATCTTTCCTTTTTTTTGTAGGTGCAAAAAAAAAGTTCTTTTCTGTCAAATAACATTTAACCAAGTACAATGACATTACCATGAAAAGCATCACATACGTTTCAGTCATCCTAAACAAAAGCATAGGAAGTCAGCAGAGTACAATCATGAATTTAGAAACAATATAAATAATATATATATATATATATATATATATATATATAGCAGAGTTTGACAATATCGAGTTCAGAGTCCCGTCGTCATTTGTATCACTATGGAACATGCACACAGGAGTGCTCTCTCTCTCTCTCTCTCTCTCTCTCTCTCTCTCTCTCTCTCTCTCTCTCTTGTACCAACCCCTCTTTACCTATCCTAACTTCCATATCCTCCTATTTCTTCTCTTAGATAGAAGAACAAGAAGATGAGTAAGGGGAGTAAGAGAGAAGGAAAGAATGAGAGCTGGTAAGGTTGAATAATTATTAAAGGAATGTGTGGAAAGAAGAGGGGGGAGGGGGGGGTTAACAGTATGAAGGAGGAGGAGAGATTTCCTCGCGCCTTGCAGGATGTCTCTATCACCTTTAAAGCTGTGCAAATTTGCCTCTGGTGCCAACTGACTGGCCCATATTCTGCCGGATCCTATGTTGACTCGTCATAGACACTGCCAGCGTTCCCCGTCGGAGTTCCTTAAGAAACAAAGACATAAATCCACCGTATGCTTGTCTCGGGCCGTTCCAGAGGCTGTTTTCTTGTTGTCGCTGGGGAGGAGGAAAGGAGACTATGAAATGGTAGCACAGCCCCCCTTCGATAGCGATCCCTTAGAGGTCGATCTCGTTTTCTGTCAAAAAAGGTTGTTTTCTGTCAATATGATATGGTTACAAAAAAGTACAGTGGCATCACCACAAACTACGTCAACATCCATTTAGATTATACTAAACAAAGACATAGAATGTCATCAGAGGACACGCGTCTCTAAATCTATAAAGATAATATAAATATATATATGGAATATATTTGCAAGTTAAGAGGCCCGCCAGTGTGTCTGTTCTGGAATATGTACATGGATGGTTCCTCTGTCTGGCTGTCTGGCTGGCTGTTTATGGTTGTCTATGTCTCTGTCCCTCTTTGTCTCTGTTATATGTCAGTCTGTCAGTCTGAATCTCTCTGTCTGAATCTCTCTCTCTCTCTCTCTCTCTCTCTCTCTCTCTCTCTCTCTCTCTCTCTCTCTCTCTCTCTCTCTCCTCCTCCTCCTCTCTCCTCTCTATCTCTGTCTTTCTCTCATCATCATCTCATCATCTCAGTCATCTGTCTCCCTGTCCGTGTCTGTCTGTCTCTCTGTCTCTCTCTCTCCCCCTCTCTCTCTCTCCCTCTCTCTCTCTCAATGTTTCTATCAATCTAAATCACCTTTGCTGCACTTTCTTCTTTTCTTCTTCGAGACAGCGAGAAAGGAGGGAGGCGGCAGAGTAATGCCGATAAAAGAACCGAGAGATGTGGGAAGGTGGTGGGTGATTCTGCAAAGAATGAGGGGAGAAGATGGACGAGGGAGGGGTGGAGAGAAGAATGCAGTGGAAACGAAAGGCTTTCTGCACGCCTGGTAGCATGTGTGTATCCTCTCTAAAAGCTGTGCAAATTTGTCCCCAGCGCATGGTGATTGGCTCACTTTCTGCTGTAACCTGCTCACTAGGGCCTCCGAGAGCTTTCTTGCTTCAAACACCCGTAGGAAACAAATCTGTCGTGTCCCTTTGTCTGGTTTCTCCAGTGGCTGCCTTCTTTTCTTTGACGAGGTGAAGGGCGGAGACTGTGGGCTCGTTGTACAGTTCCCCCTGTGTCGTTCATCCTTTCAATGAAGAGAGTTCAGTAGCCCTGTATATCCATTCCTCTTACAGCGGTCTACTGAAGTTTCTTTGAATCCTCTTTCAAGTCTCCATGTCTGTTTGCTGTGTGATTGTATTTATGTTTATCCTCTCTCTCTCTCTCTCTCTCTCTCTCTCTCTCTCTCTCTCTGTCTGTCTGTCTCTCTCTCTCTACACACACACACACACACACACACACACACACACACACACACACACACACACACACACACACACACACACACTACACTACACGACACAACTACACTACACTACAGGCACACAGACACAGGCATACACCACAGAGCACTCTCTTTCCTCTCTCTCTCTCTCTCTCTCTCTCTCTCTCTCTCTCTCTCTCTCTCTCTCTCTCTCTCTCTCTCTCTCTATAAATGCATGTGTGCATGTTTATCATTACTCATATTCATTCTAGGTTTCTGTTTATGTTACTCATAATTGTGTGTATTTCCTTTCCCGTATATTTTCATGTCTCATTTCCACGATATGATTTAGCGCAGCACACAGAATAGAAAAATATACTGTGCCTAAAATCTCGATCCTTGTTTGAATAAACTTTTTTCTGACTCTCTCTCTCTCTCTCTCTCTCTCTCTCTCTCTCTCTCTCTCTCTCTCTCTCTCTCTCTCTCTCTCTCTCTCTGTCCGGCTGTCTGGCTGGCTGTCTTCCCCCCCCCCCTCTCTCTCTCTTTATTTAGCTATCAATCTCTTTGACCTTTGCTATACTTTCCCCATTTCTTCTTTGAGTCAGAAAGACCGGAGGGACAGGGTAGAGTAATGCCAATAAAAGTATAGAAAGAGGTCGAAAGGAGGGTGATTTTGTAGAGAATGGGGTTGGAGTCCAAATGGACAATATTGCACCCAAATTGAATATGTCAAGGTGAAGTGACGTTTTCAGTCAAGCGTGAACATGCAAAGACACGCAGCTTCCCGAGAGCTATTGTAGGAAGATACCATGACTTGCTGACGATGACTTTCCGACTACGTCTGAAGACAAGCAAACAGGAGCACTTTGCTGATGATGACTTTCCAACTATGTCTGAAGACAATCAGCAAACAGAAGCACTCTGCTGCTGATGACTTTCCAACTATGTCTGAAGACAATCAGCAGACAGAAGCACTCTGCTGATGATGACTTTCCAACTATGTCTGAAGACAATCAGCAGACAGAAGCACTCTGCTGCTGATGACTTTCCAACTATGTCTGAAGACAATCAGCAGACAGAAGCACTCTGCTGCTGATGACTTTCCAACTATGTCTGAAGACAATCAGCAAACAGAAGCACTCTGCTGCTGATGATCACTTTCCAAACTATGTCTGAAGACAATCAGCAAACAGAAGCACTCTGCTGCTGATGACTTTCCAACTATGTCTGAAGACAATCAGCAGACAGAAGCACTCTGCTGCTGATGACTTTCCAACTATGTCTGAAGACAATCAGCAGACAGAAGCACTCTGCTGCTGATGACTTTCCAACTATGTCTGAAGACAATCAGCAGACAGAAGCAAAGCACTCTGCTGCTGATGACTTTCCAACTATGTCTGAAGACAATCAGCAGACAGAAGCACTCTGCTGCTGATGACTTTCCAACTATGTCTGAAGACAATCAGCAGACAGAAGCACTCTGCTGCTGATGACTTTCCAACTATGTCTGAAGACAATCAGCAGACAGAAGCACTCTGCTGCTGATGACTTTCCAACTATGTCTGAAGACAATCAGCAAACAGAAGCACTCTGCTGCTGATGACTTTCCAACTATGTCTGAAGACAATCAGCAGACAGAAGCACACGCGGAAATCTGAATTCGAAAAGCTGTAGGACGTTGAAGTAGCAGAGGCCTTTCAGGCCATGATGGGCGGGACTTTTGCAACACAACACTCTCCATCTTTGATGTTGAAGACAGTACAGACGTTGACACACTCGTAAACACAAAGCTGAGGGACCCTGAAGTAACGTTGACACACTCGTAAACACAAAGCTGAGGGACCCTGAAGTAACGTTGACACACTCGTAAACACAAAGCTGAGGGACCCTGAAGTAACGTTGACACGCTCGTAAACACAAAGCTGAGGGACGCTGAAGTAACAGGGGCCTTTCAGGCCATGACAGGTGGGAAATTTGCAGCACTCTCCATCCATGATGTGGAAGAGGATACAAACGTCAACACAACTGCAGACACCTCCAACACTACGGTGATCGAATCGCCCTGTCAAAAAGCGTTATGCCACAGCAAACATTCTTCATTTGTGCGATAAGAGGTGAGAATTGAATGACAGGGAAAATGAAGCAGATAGATCAACACAGTGTGAGCAGTTAGCAGGGAGACAAAGGAAAATATAAGGAAAGCAAAGGAGGCGTGGGTAACGGAGTGGTGCCAAGACGTTGAGGACAACCTACAGAACAGTGGTAGGAAAGCACACTTACTTGTAAAAGACCCGACAACATCTCAAACAATGACAAGTTTCTACCAACAGGGCAAGTCGGGGGAGTGGCTCACAGGCGACAAGGCCATTCTCAACTGTTGATCAAAAAACTGCTCCGAATTATACGGCTTCATCACAACAGATGATTCACAAGTCCTGACTGTTCCTCTAGTAACAGACAGTGACAACTTCCCCATGTTGAAAGACGAAGTAGAGGCAGCAGTAAAATCCTTGAACCTGGGAAAATCAGCGAGGTGGACAACATGCCAGCAGCAGCGTTAGTGAAGGAAGGAAGAGATGCCATGGTCAGTGCCCTCACAGTCATTTGTCACAAGATCTGGCAAACTGTGAGTAACCAACACCATGGACCCAATCTCTGATCACCAGTCTCCCCCCCCAAGGCAACTTACCACTTTGCCTAAATTACCGAGCCATCAGTGTGGTCAGTCATCCGAGGAAGGTGATGCTAAAGATCCCTTTGAACAGACTGAAGCTGCGACCAGAGAAGACTGTCGCTGATGAACAGGCAGGGTTTAGAGCAGGTCATATTTTTAGCATGAAGATGATGTGCGAGAGATATCACCGGCACCAGCTGGACCTATACCATATTTTGCGCATTTCAGAAAAGACTTCAACAGGGCGTGGCATGCGGCCTTATGGACAAGTATGAGACTGTACAACATAAACGCCAACTGATTAAATTCATAGAATGCCTCTACGATAAAAGCCACCCGGTACAGTCTTCCTCAACGGCACGACAAGAGACTAGTTCAAGTGGTTGGAGTGAGACAAGGCTGTTTACTCTCACCCACTTTCGTCAACACTTACCTGGAGAGAGTTATGACTGACACACTAGACGGAATCAAGACTTAGTAAACAATACGGGCAGGATAGTAACAAACATACGCTTTGCTGATGACATCGACGGCTAGCAGGAGAAGAGCAGGAAGTAGCCAACCCAGCAGAGCTCCCTGGCAACCGTTCTGCAGCATTTGGCATGGAGATCAGCGCCCAGAAAACTAAACTTATGACCAGCAACACCAATAGCATCAGCGCTAACATCGCAATCAAGGGGCAAGAACAGGAGACAGTCCAGAACTTTCAAGTACCTCGGGGCAATTGTATCAGATGAGGGATGAAAAACTGAAGTGTTCACCAGAGTTGTGCAAACGACTGCCGTGCTGCCAGACTAAGACCCATTGGAAATGACAGAAACATCACGATCATTTCCATGATCAGACTGATGTCCTCCCTGGTCATTGCCATATTTCTCTATACCTGTGAGACGTAGGCTCTGACAGCTAGACTTGAGAGAAGAATTCAGGCACTAGAGATGAAATGCTTCCGCAAGATGCTTGGCATCTCATACAAAGACCACATTAGCAACGTGGAGGTCCAGACCAAAGGCAAGCCATTGGACCATATGGAGACCTGTTGTCCACAGTCAAAACAAGAAAAATGAGATGGTATGGTCATGTATCACGATCAAAAGGACTTGCCCAAACCATTCTGCAAGGAACAGTGCCAGGAGGCAGAGGGAAGAAGAAACAACAGAGAAAGAGATGGGAGGGACAACATCAGTGCATGGACTGGCCTCACAATCAGCCGCTGCCTAAGAGCATTTGAGAAAAGGGAGGAGTGCAGGAAGCTGGTTGTGAAGTCTTCTGTGGCTCCCCAACAGTCTCCAAGATTCTGGGATAGGTGATAGATGATGAGGTGACAGGGGGAGAAGATGAAAAAGGGAGGAGTGGAGGAGAGAATGAAGGGGAAACACGGGAGACATACTACACGCCTGGTAGCATGTCTGTATTCTCTCTGAAGGTGTACAAAAATTGCTTCCACTGCCGGGAGATTGGCTCACATTGTGCTTTAATGGACCAGTCTTTGATGTGTCTTTGTCTGACCTCTCAGGTGACTGCCTTCTTTTCTCGGATGAGGTGGAGAGAGGGGACTAAGAATTCGAAGGTGACTTTTCAATCAAGAGTTCAGTGTCAATATCGATTGCTCCTGAAGTGGTCTGTACTTTAGTTTCTTTCGATCCTTATTTCTCAAATCTCCATATCTTTCTCTCTGTGTATTTTTTGTCTGTATTCTGTCTTTTTTGTCTGTCTGTCTGTCTGTCTGTCTCTCTCTCTCTCTCTCTCTCTCTCTCTCTCTCTCTCTCTGTCTCTCTCTCTCTCTCTCTCTCTTTCTCTGTGTATTTGTATGTCCTGTGTCTCTCTCTCTCACCACACACCACACACACACACACACACACACACACACACAACACACACACACACACACACACACACAGAGAGACACATAAACAGAGAGAGAGAGAGAGAGAGAGAGGGAGAGAGAGCTCACTGTCTCTGTCTGTCACTCTCTCTCTCTCTCTCTCTCTCTCTCTCTCTCTCTCTCTCTCTCTCTCAGTATAAATAATAAGTTACCCTCATAAAGTATCAGTACATCGGAAAATATTTTGTTGTCATTTCTCCATTTTTCTCTTGATGTGTGCACTGACTTTACATTGTTATAGGTCGGAGGCCTGAAACATTATAATTGTGTTCGATTGTTCGATTGCTCTCTCTCTCTCTCTCTCTCTCTCTCTCTCTCTCTCTCTCTCTCTCTCTCTCTCTCTCTCTCTTTCAATTCTATCATTGCTTCACCTAGCCTACACTTCGCTATTTCCTATTTCTTCTTTACGACTCAGAGGAACAGGGACGGTGGCTGAGTGGAGTAGAAGGGATACGAAAAGAGACAGAGGGTGGTGCTAGGGAAGGGAAGGAAGAAGATGGAGTACAGTGGCGGGGAATTATGGGAGCGACAAAGATTCCATACGTCCTTGACGGGATGTTTGTGTTCTCTCTGATGCTGTGCAAATCTGCTTTCGGTGTATTAACATGCACTCATTCCTCTAGAGCCTGGCTTTTGCGAGGTCTATCGACAAAAAGAATAATCCAAAGTGTTCTTTTGTTTGCACGCTCCTGTGACTGTCGTATTGTTTACGATAATGTGGAATCATCGAAAGAGGAGACCGTGAAATCATAGCCCAGGTCTACTGAGATGCTGATCCTTTAATTCCAGTACGATATCCATGTTATTGATTCCTCTGACATTGGTGTCTATTGATCCTTCAGCCTCAGTCTCTAACCCGTTCTGTCTCTCTCTCTCTCTCTCTCTCCTCTCTCTCTCTCTCTCTCTCTCTCTCTGTATGTGTGTCTGTCTGTCTGTCTGTCTGTCTCTCTCTGTATGTGTGTCTGTCTGTCTGTCTCTGCCTCTCTGTCTCTCTTTCTCTCTCTGTCTCTCTCTGTCTCTTTCTGTCTCTCTCTCTCTCTCTCTCTCTCTGTCTCTCTCTCTGTCTCTCTTTGTCTCTCTTTCTCTCTGTATGTGTGTGTTTGTCTGTGTCTGTCTCTGTCTCTCTGACTCTCTGTCTCTCTCTTTGTCTGTCTGTCTCTCTCTCTCTGTCTGTCTGTCTGTCTGTCTCTCTCTCTCTCTCTCTCTTCATTTTGCCTGACATGTCAATCGTTGGTTGAAGAAATTGTTGTTGTTATTGTTGTTGTTTTCATTAAAACACACACACACACACACACACACGCACACACGCACGCGCGCACACACACACACACACACACACACACACACACACACACAGAGACTGAGACAGACAGACACAAGGGCAGGCTGGATTGAATCCTTTTACGTTTCGTGGAGCCAGCGAAACTAAACGAACAGCTGCTGTCCTCAGCTCATGCTCTTGAGAACACCCCAACATAACGTACAGAATGGCGTCGTGTGCGAACCGGTGGACATCGGCGTTCACTGCCCGGTGAGTGGTCGCCCTTCTATCACGTCACAACATTGCCAGCCTTCAAAGAGGCTGTGCTGGGGAGAATCGTGAAAAAACGATGTTTTTCATGTCTTTTTCGATCGTTTAAGTCCCCGTTGGTTAGGAATGTATTGGATATGGACGACCGGAGGACGGGAGTAGAAGCAGGTTGAAAAACTGCACGGCTTTTGTGAAGGGAATATAATCGAGTGCTCTCTCTCTCTCTCTCTCTCTCTCTTTCAAATGACAAGACCGAACAAGCAAGTTGCCATCTCACGACGTTTCGGCACTTGACTTTTCTCAGGGGTGATAAGCCTTCATATCTGCAGTGGTAGATGATTCTGCCTAACTGACAGTATGTGCTTAAAAGTGGGTGAATGGGGAATAATAAGTGCTTCTGAAAATGAACCTTCAGCAAGCTTATAGACTCCGAAGCGGGAAACCATCTCCAATGGGGAGGAAGCTCACTAACATATAACTCCTGGTCAGATACCGGTATTTCGAAACCTGATTGTTTCTCCGCAGTGACCGCGGAAAGTGGTAATTTGACTCCTTTGCCTTTTCGGTTTTAAGAAGAATGCTATACAGAAAAAAGCTGGTGTGGAATACCGTAGTATGTTTGTTGAGTTTTCAAAAAAAACAACCAAAGGTGTCACCTAAGAAGCAACAGAAAATCATGAAAGAGCAAAACAAGCTACATTTTCTGTGAAAAGTAGAAAATATAAAAAGATAACCTCATGAGACACAAGTGCTGAGGGCCAGTTCTTGGAATGAATCCGCAAGGGGACTAAATTACAATAAAACAAATAAATTCCAAGGGTAAGTACCGGGCACCATTCCAGCAACCCACAGAGCAGCCTGGTGTTGCAATGACTGCAAGAAATATTGAATATAAACAAAGCTTGCTCTTATGTCTCAGATTGTAGAAATAGAGGGGTGATAAGCCTTCATATCTGCAGTGGTAGATGATTCTGCCTAACTGACAGTATGTGCTTAAAAGTGGGTGAATGGGGAATAATATAAAAGGCTTCTCAAAATGAACCTTCAGCAAGCTTATAGACTCCGAAGCGGGAGGGAGATCTCCAATGGGAGAGGAAGCTCACTAACATATAACTCCTGGTCAGATACCGGTATTTCGAAACCTGATTGTTTCTCCGCAGTGACCGCGGAAAGTGGTAATTTGACTCCTTTGCCTTTTCGGTTTTAAGAAGAATGCTATACCAGAAAAAGGCTGGTGTGCAATACCGTAGTATGTTTGTTGAGTTTTCAAAAAACAACCAAAGGTGTGCACCTAAGAAGCAAAAGAAAATCATGAAAGAGCAAAACAAGCTACATTTTCTTGTGAAAAGTAGAAAATATAAAAAAGATAACCTCTTGAGACACAAGTGCTGAGGGCCAGTTCTTGGAATGAATCCGTAAGGGACT
>JADBJO010012873.1:0-55348 GCA_016801955.1 Conus betulinus | reverse complement strand
TTATTCGCACCGCTGCTGCTTCGTCACAGTTTTGTTCACTTCATACACGAGCTGGGTTTGCCATTTATGACCTGTAACCCACAGGCAGAGGCCGACCAGGGGAAATAAAGATCAATAAGCAGTGTTTGCTTAACAATAAAAACTAAACAGTCACGTTCTCGACGCAACTCGATGATCAGGAAAAGCGAGGGTGCTTCTTGTCTTTCACACAGTGAAAGGAACGAACCACTGACGTCACAAGCAATGCATTGTGGGATCGCTCGCCATCTTGGGTGGCAAAGTCTTCAGCGTCCCGTAACAATGAAGCCAGTGATAGATCTGTACGATTCGAGCGATAGAAATGCCTTGACGGCAAAACTGCTTTGTAATCGGTAGTTCAAAGAGCCTTCAAAAACAAAAGTAGACACCAACATGTTGCTGTCGATTTTTACCCTATCTTTCAAAAGGTTAAAATAAAAGATTAGGCTAAGTGGACACAAAAATCAGTCTGCCACAACGCACAGTGGAAAGCAGCGGTTGTAAACAATCTGTCGATGTCGACGTCAAAATTAATCCGTTGAACTGGTTGTACAAGAAGATCGACGATCGATTTTCAAGACAATTGAAATAAACGGAAAACTTGAAGGGGGGGGGGGGGGGGGGGGGGGGGGGGGGGGGGGGGGAGAAGACTGGGACCACCAGTCGAGTTTCATCCACTTAATGGATGCGTTTCTGAGAGTGTTGCTCAAATTTCCTGACCAACACTGCAGGTGTCTGTATCTCTCGGGCCTGGTTGACGCCGGGATATATTATGAAAGGAAGCGTAGAGTACAGCCCTGTCATGTAGTCTCAGACCGAAATGGAAATCCGTAGCATCATCATAATCATCCTCATTCTCATCGATCAGCATAAAAAAAAAAAAAAAAAAGTCAAGTTTCTGTGGCCCTTCATGCCCTGCTCTCATGGTGACCTCAGTTTCGATGTCCTCTCCACGTCTGTGGCCTTGGTTGGTTCCGTCGGGGTCACCGGTATCGGCGAGTCCATGGGGCTGTCGTTGGACGGACGTGGTGGCGCCCCTCCGGAGGGAGAGCTCACTCACGCCGGCTCCGCGACTAAGCAATTATTGTCGTCAGTAGGGGGCTTAGTAGGTGGTGTCCTGCGTATGTTAGATCAGAACAGGCGCCACTGAACACCACTGAAGTGACTCGGCAGCAGTGCAGTGTCTCCTCCGGTGGGTTGCCTCTTGCGCAGAGGTTGGGATAGCAAAAAAAAAAAAAAAAAAAAAAAAAAAAAAAAAACAAAAAAAAAAACAGTTTGAATTTTGACGAGTATGAATTAAATCTCTCTCTCTCTCTCTCTCTCTCTCTCTCTCTCTCTCTCTCTCTCTCTCTCTCTCAAGCGAAGAGACTATCAGTTTCAGGTTGAATCTGCATCTGATGTCATAAGTAAAAATACAGCCAAAAGACACCAGCGGGACCCAGAGAGATACCGTGCTTGAGTGCCAAACCAATCATCCGGGAAGCAAAACAGCTGCGCGCATCCCATAGCCCCAGTCGTGCTGTTTACACTGTACAACTCCAGATACAGCCAAGCTTTTGCCACACTGTCATAATTATGTGTCCTCTGAAGAGGATCCTGGGTTGTAAGACTTTCCTTGAGGTCAGTGAGTCTTCCCCACCATACTGACACTTTCCCAAAAATAGTCTCAAAGGCAGACGAGAAAAAGATATACCCGCAAGTACCAATGGGACCCAGAGAAGTGCTGTCCTCAGCTGCCGAACCATCTAGCTGGGAGCAATACTGTACTGCTCTTGAAAGCCTTTGCTGTATTAACACAGGTGCAGGCACGCACCAAACATTTCATTATTTCATCAAGGGACCTTAACAGCTCCATAGCAGACGTTATCGTGTAATGGCCATTGGATGCAGCATAATAGAACTTCCGTGGATGCCTCATGGGGTATACCAGCTCGTATCTCAAGACTGCAGAGCCAGCTGGCAAAGAGAACGACAGCATTAAGGAAAACTGCCGCGCGCATCTTGCAGCCCCACTCGTAGCGTTTCGCTGACAGATGAAAGCAGTACAACTCTGGACGTAGCCCCTTTAGCCACACCGTCTTTTGTGCCTCCTAAAAGAGGATCTGGGTTTGCAGTCTTTCACGCCACAACAGGACTTTCCGTGGGTCAGTGTGTCTCTCCTCACCGTCACTAGGGCTTTCATCAGTTAGGCCAAAAATAGACAAGACTCTCTCTCTTCTCTCTCTCTCCCCCTGACTCTCACTTCTACACATCCGACAACTCACTCTCTAGCTTTTTTGGTACGCTTGTTGTCACGAGACCTACAGGATTTAAACGAAACGAATCGGAATGTGGAGATTACAGTCATTGTGCAGTTACAGTGTTCCTTTCTGTCTTTGCATGAATGAATCGATACCTCCAGGGAACACCCATTACACCAACCATCCATGTTGGCGGGTACCGTGGTGGAAGCTCATCATCATCATCATCTCACCATATCATCATCTTGTCATATCGGTATGTGACAGTATTATTAGAAGATTATTAATAATAAGTAGCATAATCATCAAATCATCATCCCATATCTCATCATCATCATCCCATATGTTCTTTTTCATTATGTTTTTATTTCTATATATTATTATTATTAATTATTCTTCATCATCCTCCTCATCTTAATCTCATCATCTCAATATTTATAGGTTATATTTTGTTATTCTAATCATCAATCCATCATCATCATCATCATTCATTGTCCTTGTTATTATCAATATGCCTTAAGTGAAATCTACAGGTCCACGGAGGAGAAATTTTTCTTCTTCCTCTCTTTTTTTTCTCCATTCTCATGAAGAGGGTCTTGTGCTGCAAACTGCCCACCGCCGCTGCATCCATTGTCTTTTGGCCACACTTTGACTGAGTGGCGCGCTGCGTTATGCGTGTCTCAGTGCGTTGGATTGCAAAACAGCGTGAGTTGGTAGCGAAAACGAAATGGTGCTGGCGATGGGGGAAGCAGGAAATACTGCCGTCCTCTGGTCGTCTCATGAAGTCATCTCAACGAGAATGTCACCTAACTTCTTGGGACGTCTTCTCTCTCGGATGGGCTCTCACCGGATTTCTTGTTTTTGTCCTTCTTTGTCTGACAATATCATAGTTAATCTGCCAAGGAGTAGTTATGTCCCTTGACATCTTAATGGAATGCCCTGTGCGTGCCTGCTCTCTGTGTCAAGACAGCGCAGGGCTTCCTTGGGTGATGCAGGATTACTCTCGGCTCGTCGGTTCAGTAGCTGAAGACAGTACTTCTCTGGGTCTCACTAGGACTTTCGGGCATATCTTTTCCTTGTCTACCTTTGGCTGACTCTGCGTAAAAAACCCAGTGATGGTGAGGGGAAAAACCCACTGACCACAAGGAAAAGTCCTGCTGACTGTGGGGAAGACTGCAACCCGGCAGTTGATGACAATACCTCTGGGGCCCACTGGTACCTTCAGGTGTATCTTTTTCTTTCATGCAAGAGTTTAAGATAAACTGTGAGATCAAGATGGTAGAACACAATGGTACTGGCGATGGAGAAGCAAGAAACACTTCTGTCCTCTGGTCTCTCATTAAGTCGGATCAATGAGATGCCACTACGATCTTTGAACGCTGTCCCATTGTTCATTGGCTCCACGGGTTTTACCATGATCGGGCGCTTCGTCGATCAGGCCGATACTTATGTATAGTTATCTCAAAATCTAGTACACCCAAAACAGAAAACAGCACCTAGTGAGATAAAAACGATGTATGTAGATGCTTCAAGTTACGGGCAAGTTGTACACAATGGGCGTTCTTTCTGACTCATAAAATGGCCTCGTGTGCGCAGGGAAGTCAAAGGGCAATAAACCAGCACATGACCATTGTTGCTGAGACCTATTTTAGTTGTGCTTCTTTCCCTTTGAAAACCACTTCCGCCTCGGAAGCCCACCAAACCACAAACAAAGTTCAACATGTCGACTGCTAACAAAACCCCCGATTGCTAAACAGCCGGTCCAAGACGGTTCCTCGAATGCGACTCTCGACGAAATCAGGTAGGCATTGAGAAAATATACGGTAACCTAGGAAATTCCACGCCGATTTTAAGACAAAAAATGCCATGCTGTCGTGTAAACCCCTAGACAGAGTGACTTGACAGATTGAGCAAGTACGTAATTACTGTATCACGGGACCCTGGCTTGATCAGATGATGTCACGAACGGATCGTACGACCCAGAAAGAAAAAAAATGTGAATATAAAAGTCAGTGCAGATTCTGCGTCCGTCTTTTCAACATCATTAAGCAAAATTGGCCCGACGAATGCCGATGGCTCCCAATTTAGTTATTTAGCCGAATTTTAAACGTGTTTGCCACGCAGATTTGGACATCCGTTGATCAAGGCCGGAAAACAAATCAGTGTCTTGGTAACCTGTAGGCCTAATGACTCATTTTAATAAGGCCCATGAATTCAATTGGTAGTGGTGAGACAAATACCCCGTTACCTGGCCTAACTGTTGGCAGGGCATATAAATGCGAAAAACGAGTAAAAGCGGTTTGTTCGATTATGTTGAGGGGGATACAGAAAAGTGTGTGTGTGTGTGTGTGTGGGTGTGTGTATGTGTGTGTGTGTGTGTGTGTGTGTGTGGTGTGTGAGTGTAGCTGAGAGATAATTCTTCAAACACGTTGCCTTTCTTTAGCATTTTTAGGACAATCAGGATATTTTCTAATATCTGCTTCAAAAGTTTTTACTCTGACTGAAAGGGGGGGTGAGTGACTAAACTATGTTTAGTTTCAGTTTCATCAAGGAAGTGCACTGCATGCATGTTATACATGATCTACTAAGTTTCGAGACTACACAGTTGCAGGATCACGGTTGATGGATGATAAGTTAATTACCAAGATGAGAGCATTTAAAGAAGATAGTCTCATGGAATATGGGATACAATGTAGCAGATGTCTGACCTACACAAAACGCCAGTAGCCCAGCGTGTGCGATCAGACCTGGTAATACATAGCAATGGCTGTGCCATTTGCTTCAAGACCTGTGAGTGAGGAAGGAATAGGACCTATGCAGAGATTCAGAAAAAGAAACATGCTTTGGATATAACAGATATTAAAGACAAGTTGCTGGAAAATCACCAAGGAGTGCAGTTTTGATGGTGGATGATAATTTTATACTCAGAGAGAGAGAGAGAGAGGAGGAGGGGGGGGGGGGGGGGCGGGGGTGGTAAGAAGCACAGGGGTAAGGAAGCGCAAGGGTCAGGTGCCAAGCCCTGTAATAAGCATATGTGCCAAGACAGGAACTTTGCATATGAATATATAAATATAAATGAATATAGTAGGCACCGGTTAGTGATGAAGATCTTGAAAAATATGATTGATGTAAAAGAGGTTTATGTTGCAAATTTCCACTGTATCAGTAACAGTTACCTGTGATAACATCATGGGTAATCTTAGTGAATTGGTAATAAAGGAGTAGATGAGAACTATGTATGTCTGTAGTCACAGTTCATAAGTCTACCTGGTCATTAATAATGACAGCACAGTGCTGCTTGTGTTCCGATGTTTCATCTAGTTACTTGCTGCAATTTGCAAATTTGCCTGCTGTTGCTTGACTGTCAAGCACACAGTGTTTAAAAAAAAAAACCCTTCAAACCAGAGTGACTAATATAAAAGTCCTCCATGATGGAAAGAATTGGATGGTGTATGTTTGATGCCAGGTTAAATTTTTAAAACACTGAAACCACTGCATGGGACTCCCACAACTCCATGGTTGCATAAAATAGGTACATGTGTGTAATCGCCTTGGGAAAGGCTTTTTTAAAGCTGTGAAGCTTATAGTATAAAGTTTTAGTCCTAGGTTGTCTTCATGTTGCACTGATTAATGAAAAAAAGCTGGATGGAATCTTTCAGAGTAACATTTCTGAAAAGAGATGACATCTTAAAGTCTCAAGATGGTGTGCACAGACCTGAGCATGTATTGGTTATTATTTGTGCAGTCTAGTGTCCTTAGCCCACTTAGTGCCATTTATTTCCATGGCACCTCTTGTGGTCTGTTCTATCCACAGCAATATCCAGAATAGTTGTGTCACAGGTCACATCAACCTATAGTGCACCATCAGTATCACTGAATGCCCTTCAAGGAAGCAACTGACAGGGACGACGGTTGCACTTGGTTCAATGGGTATTGGTAACTGAATCCAGTTGGTGATATAACATATTCGGATTATCATTTTACATCATGATACCAAGACACCACTATACATCGTAATTAATTATTTAGAATCTGTAGTATAAGACTAGGACACCACTATAACACCACCAACCTGCTAAGCCACCTAGTGAAGTCAGTAATTAGAGTGTGTACCAGTGTAGTGACATTTCAAGATAGTAAAATAAATGTTGATGTATGGGAACAACAGACACTTGCCACCATAATAATCCAGCAACTGCAAAACAGCCCTATTACCTATGGGCACAAATGACAGAATTCAAATTTGCCATAGATCGTCCAAGGAGAGATCGAAACTGAGGTGAGTTTTTTTTTTTTCGTGCCACTGAGCGCAGGATATCAAAATGATTGAAAGGCTGTGTAATTTCAAACTTACTTTTTTTTTTTTTTTAATCATCAGTGAAGATGGATGCTGTAGGATTCCAGTTTGATTTGAAACATTATATGACGGGCGAGAAGCACTTTGCACTTCATTCTTAGCATCTCAGTATCAACTAGGCCCTGAGATACTAATAGCAAGACACTAACAATTACACAGCCGTGGTAAGGTAATTTGAGCAACAAGCACATCTGTTGAGTAAATGAAATTTGATTATTGGTGATAAACTGATGATTCAGTTCAACCACCATTTTCAAATTACATTCAGCATTCCAGGATATCATGGGCCCAAAGTATCCCATAGTTATGTTTCATGCCTCTGGTAATCTTCAGTTTGATTCTAATGAGGTTGGAATTCACTGCCTCCCACTGTCCAAGCCACAACCTAAAACATTACCACTTGTACCATACTTGGTGTACTTAGACTGATCAGTGGTTAAATCTTCATATGGAATTTGCGAGTAGACGTTTAGAATGCAGGTTCAACATTCTCACTCTGATGTGCTGTTTTAATTTTCATGTGTGACAGATGGATTGATAGTGTTTTGTAGAACCCAGATGTAACACCTTTGTTGTGTCACTTAGCTCAGGTTGTAACAAAACGGAAGCGAATTGTACTAGCTGAATGATTTTGGTCGCTCCGTTCAACTTCATTCAATTAAATATAAACTGTCTGAACTATTTGGTGGCCTTGCACACTTCAAAGTATGTCATAAACTATTGTCATTCTGTGGTTTCTTTTCATCTCTCCCATTTCTTTTTTTTTTTTTTTTTTTTGGTCATGATGATATTTGATGACATCACTGTGTTGTGTTTTTTTTGGCAGGTGATGGGGGATCCTTCCTGAAGACTTCCTGCGTTCCAGTCAGCAGCAAATGGCAGGAGGACCATCGTGTTGCCCAGGTCCTGGCAGGACTCAGCAGCAGGCGGGCTTCGTGGGGGGGGGGGAGGGGGGGGGGGGGGGGGGGCTTGGCAGGCCAGGCGGCCAACGTCCAGGGACGTCTCTCAATCACCATTGTGCAGGTGGGAAGAGGGAGGGGAAGGGTAAGGAAGGATTGGGAAATGAAAAGGGGAGGGGGAATGGGGGCGATCTGAAAAAAAGATGCTTGTACACAGCTGGTGAGAGACAAAAGTTAGAGGGACTGGATTATTTAGAGCGGAGGATTTGGGGAATGGTCTTGGTTTGCATTATGTAATGCGGCCCTATTAGAAGCAGGTGGTTTATATGTGATTGAAGTGCGACATTTGTTTCAGTTAAGCATGAACAATAACAAAACGACGCTAGCTGGGTGTGATATTTGAGGAGGATGTGGGAGAGCGAATGTTGCGGAAAGGATGAGGAGCCTCAACTGAGAAATTTTCAAGAAATGTGGCCAGAATGAAGTTTAAAGGGGACATCGAACTACTCCTAAAAGAGAGTTTTTTTTCATACTGAAAACTACATTGTGCATTTTTTGCCACCAGTGTGTAACACTAAAACGGAGTGTAACCAAATTTGTAAGCCTCCTCGGTAGGATAGTTGTTAGTATCCCAAGCCTGTCACGCTGGCGGACATGGGTTCATTTCCGCTGTGGGGAGCACAGCTTTTCTTGCTTCTCAGCATTTTTTTTTTTCTTTTCTCTTACATATAAAAATTTCATACCACAAAAGGGGCGAAAGGAGCATATGGTGAATGATATATATATATCATATATATATATCTATATATATTATTATACTATATAATATATATAAGAGATCCTATATTTTTTTTTTCCTTCTTTTTTTTTTGTACTGCTTAATGGAGTATAGTTCTATGATGCTTGTCATCTTGTTTGTGTTTTTTTTCTTATAATGTAACTGCTTTTTAGTTCTAGACACTTGCACTGGGTGCCCAGGGGTGGGCAGGGTCATGTGGTGGTTGTGTGATGTGTGTAAACTGGGGCAAACACGGAAATCTAGCTTGGGTTTGTTGCGTACAGGTGATGATTTCAGGATACAGGTATTGTTATCGGATAAAAAGAAAGTGTTGTCACCTAGGGAAGCTTAGGAAGAATGACGACTTGGCCAAGGACAGGAATGAAGTACACATGAGTAGTGACAGCAGAATAAAAGAAGTGAAAGTAAAATGGCTTTAGACCAGAATTATGCGGTAGAATTCACGGTGATAAATAATGTTGTAACCCCAAAATATGAATGGTTGTGAGTAGAAGTGTGATGTTAGTTGCAAAGTGAGACAACTGCAGGCGGAAGGAAATCAAACAGATAGCTAAAAAAATGTTAGCGCATCCGCAAGAGAATACGGGTGAACAAACGCGTCACGATGAAAACACAATGCGTTTCAGCCTCTTAGGTCTCCTTCAGGGAAAGACACAAGCAATATAACCCTTGTATTATTTTAAACATTTCTTATCACTGTATGTATCCTAACTCTAAGGAGTGTTCTCTTATACTTCTCTAGAGAATTTTTTTTCCTTTTAGGTTGTTCAGTGAGGCGATGGAGAGAGGTGTGTGTTGTGTTTGTTGCTTGTGTTTTGATTGTGTGGTGTGTGTGTGTGGTGTATGCTATGTGTACATGTGTGTGTGTGTTTGTGTGTTGTGGGTGTAGTAGGTTGGTGTGTGTGTGTGTGTTGTGTGTGTTGTGGCGTGTGCAGACTGTTTGGTTCTGGATTTCATGTGTGTTGCCTGTGTGTGTGTGTGTGTGCTGAGTGATCGTGCTGATGTCCGTGGCGTGTGTGCTAACCACACGGACTGGACCCGTGATCACAATGACCAGGTCTTCCACTGCCCGAGAGTAGTGCACCTCATGCAAAAAGCAAGAAAAGTTATCTTCGCTCCTGAGTAGGTAGGAGAGGCACGCGGTGAGAGGGGTTTGGCGTTTTGTATGGTGACCAGTATAAAGGCATTCATTGAACCAGCGGGATCATTCTGCAACCCATGGACGTCCTTGTCACATCAAGATGTGGGCTTAAGTGCTAAAATAGCGAGGACAGTAATTAACGGATCCACCCTTCTTGCAGGCCCGCTGAACAAAAAAACTATGGACTGACCAAGAGTGACCCCACTTTCGCGTCCTGCGGGACACACCCGTTTTTGAGACCCTATCTGCGGTATACTGGGAAGAACCCACGGGAACAGGGACTTGCAGCGTGACGGGGTGACGATGGGTTTTGTGTCTGTCTGCTGTTCCCGCTTTTGCACGAAAGAAATTTTAGAGCGGGATTGAATGTGATGATAGTAGGTTCAGGGGAGTGTGCGTCGGTCGAGTGCTGTTTTGTTTTTGTTGTTTTTTTTGATGTTTATTTGTGACTCGAAGTCCTGTGCGGAGGCGAGGGGGTCTCCGACGCCGGCCCACTCGCCTTCCTGCGCGGGTTCTTGTCTCTCTTCTTCTGGTTCTCTTTCCTTTTTTTTTTTTTTTTTTTTATTCTTTTGGTGGGTCTTACCGCTTATCTAGGCCACCATTAGACCCATTTTTTTTTTCTTTTATTTAGGGGGACATCCCCTCCCCCTCCCCACTGCGCCCTTGTGCCCTCCCTTTTTCCTACGTTATTCAACCCTTCTCATCTCCTTCTTTCCCCACTTAACTTCTCTTTCTCATTATACTCCTTTCCCCCCTTTCGACCCGCCGCCAGCATATTCTTTTTTTTTCTTTTTCCCCCTATCTTCTCCCTCTTCGCCTTAATCCTTCTTTCTCATTTTTCCCCAACCCTTCTCTTTCATAGCAGATCTTGCTTTGGGTGCGGCAGAGTACTCACTCCCTCCCGCCCTCCTCCAATTATTAATCTTTTTTTTCCTTTAGCTTATTTCGAGCCCCCCCCCCACTAACTTTTAGCCGCCAGCAACGAGTGGTGACTATGGATTTTAAGACAGGCTCCATCCCCCCAGTCATCTCGGGCGACTAGTCAATACCTTCATTACTCTTTCTTATTTTTGAATCGCTTGACTTGGTTAGGTAGAGGAGAAACCTCTCTTTCACTAGAGACTGTACTTGCCCCGAAGGCGGATCCGGGCACTTGCTGAGTTTGTCAATCCGAGCTGATTAATGCAGCGGCTCTGTCATATGGAACTGATGCTTCTTGTGTTCTTATAGCTGTTCTTCAGTCTTCTTAACTGGGTCCATCGACGAAGAACCAAAGAACCTCACATGAGAATATGTTACATGTTACGGCTCACAGCGGTCCGTATGATGTGATTCGTCTCCCACCGGACAAAACTCACTGGATCCATGCCCGGTTAGCATTGGTGTTCCTAATTTTGTAGGAGACAACGACTAGGAATTAAGCTGCTTTGAAATGCATTCTTCATTTGGCTATGTGGCATATTTGAGAACGAGGTGGAGACAACACCTCCAGGAAAAATGTCATCGCTGCCTAGGGTTGTTGCTGAAGTAAAGCTTAGCAGACCTTGATGACACAGGAAAATGTGCTCGCAGTATTTGAAGACAAAGAATTTTTTTTTTCAGTCTGCGGACCGGGTGATGAGACATTTGGGACCTTGAGTTGAGAACCCACTCATGTTAACAAGTCAGCGCTGTAGTGCTATTTCTCAGTAAAGCCTAGCAGACCTTGAGGACACAGAAAATGTTCGACAGTATTAAAACTTTTTTTTTTTAAAGTCTTGAGGTATCACAGACCTGGTTTGAAAACCCATCAGGAACAGTGTATCCAACTATGGTGGCTCTTTACAGTAAAGCTTAGCAGGGACTTTGATGGGGCACAGAAGGTGTATGACAGTAGGGTTTTCTTTCTTTTACTACATGTATGGCATCCAGACCGTGGCTGAGAGAGGAATTTTATGAACAGCACTGTCTGGCCATTCATTTTATGGTGAAATTCTTCCTTTTGTTTGTTTCGCGATGTTTGAGTCTATGGGTTCTGGATAAACTTAATCCCTGCACGTTTCAGGAAATTCTGCTCTGAAACCATATGTGAGACAATTTAAACCGTAGTTTATCTTGTAGCCGGAAGCAAAATTGTGAATCAGTGAATCTGCTTAATTTACGAACTACAAACTCCACAACACCCACCGAAAAGTACACAATGAAGTTACACCTTTTAAACTCAGGAGTGAAGACAAGATCAGAAACTGTTTTGACAAATGCTCCATATAGCTTGATAATCCTTGTTGTTGTTGGGGATCTTTTCCCATGCTCTTTTCAGGTCCCGGATGTGGGGTGGAGTACAGGCTGTTACTTGGAGAGGAGATATACTGAGGATATGAGGGAATGACCCGACCAACACTGGGTTAGGAAGAGGTACTTTGGATTTTGATTGGGAAGTCATGCTGGCCAGAGATAATGTTGACCGGATTTGACTTTGGCTATGAACAACTCCGGTGCACGGTCTAAAAACCAGCCACAGTGGCAGTCTGGAGCAAGGGACAGGACTGATTGCAAATCAGATGTATTTTGTTGTTGAATAGCAGAGTTAGGGTTTGTACATAACATTGTATGTGTCGGTTGGGGAACTACCCACCGTCTGTGGTACTGTGAAAGACTTAACTGCGAATGTTGGCAATGAAATTTGTACTTGGCCAACTTCTCAGATTAATATGTGACATCAGATGTAAGAATGAAAATAGAAATGTAATGACAGTAACAGCAATAATGAACTGAAAGATAAGGAAGATGAATTGAAACGAAGAATAGCACTAAACCTTACGGAATCTATCCATACAGATGAAAGATGAGGACGCTGTGGCTTTTGAGACCAGTGTGAGTCAGACATTTCATACCTATGAGGTGTTTTTGACCATGCGACATATTTTGTATTTATTTACCTGCTTTGTTGTCTCATTCCCCGTCTTGTGCGTGACTCTCACAAGATTCAAGATGCAGCTAAAGATTCATGATCCCATTACTGGATTTCATGGGTCTAGAAACACCAAGATTCAAGCATCATCAGGCTTTCATAAGTGGAAAGACGGGTGGCCTGCCATGACATCACATTCACTCTTGAAATCATGAGACTGAGCAACTGAACAGGATGAATGATAACAAGTGTAGGGTAATTCTTCATTCTGAAGACTTGGAAAGGAGATTCGACTTTCTGATGGGTCATCCTGCCAGCAGCAGCAATCAAGCGCCTGTCAAGGCCAGATGTTTCTTTCATTTCCATTCAGTTTTCCCCCCGAGAAAGTGAGTCACAAGTCTTATGCACATGGAGCAGATCAGTCCTGAAAACCACCATAGTTTTAGCCTGGTTGGGACTTGGGTGCGTGGTTGCATCAGGTTTAGCAAATGGCACGGATGATTAGGATCAAAGGCAGACTGTTGCACATGACGGAGTAACTGCAGCTGTGTGGGGGGTCGCTTTTCCGGTGGGATAATACGTGCGATCTTTGTTGTGTGCTGTGCAGCGCTCCTTCACTGTGGATGACCGTGGTAGCTGGGCGGTGATCACCATTCCGCAGATGGTGATGAGCGGCGAAACGTCAAACGATGGCACAACCTGAAGTGGGTCCGTCTCGGGGACGGCCAGCGAGGGTTCGGTGAATGTCGTCATGTCACTCGTAGTAAGTCTTCCCTGATGCTCTCTCACTCTTTCTTTCACCTCCTCTTTTGGGGTCATTCCGAGGAAAACCCTACTAAGTTACTGCCCCTGGGTGGCAGGGAGGAATGGGTGGAGAAAGGGGTAGGGGATGGAGGATATGGAAGCCCATCCTCTCCTCCCACCGTGCTCCGTTCATGCTTAATGTGCCTTGTTCACGGGTAGGCGGGATAGGAGGAGGGACTCCTTACTTCTCCTCCTCTCCGTAACCCCCTTGCCCTCCCTCCGTGTCCCTTCCATTGTTGCTGAGACCTGGCAATTCCCCTTCTGCATTCTTACACAACCTCCATGTCCCTTCCGTTTTGCGAGACCTGTAATTCCCCCGTCTCCATCTTAAACACGTCTGTGTCCCTTCCATTGTTGCTGAGACCTGTAAGTCCCCGTCTTCTGTTCTTACTCCCTCTTCTCTCTCTTCCGCTGTTGCTGAAGGACCTGCCATTCCCAGCTCATTTCTTCCTCCTTGTTAAAGAGAAAAGGTTGTTTACCCTTTGCTTTTCAGTAAATGTCTCTTTCAGTTGTTAGTGTGAGACACAAACTCTTCACAACCTTTCTCTCTCTCTCTGTCTCACTTTCCTCTTTCTGTGTCTCTCTCTCTTTCTGTGCTCTCTGTCTCTGTCTCTCTCTCTCTCTGTTTCTTTGTCTTTCCCCTGTCTTTCACCTCTCATTATTGCTTTTACTTCCTCCCTCTTCACCATCCAGATGCAAAAATGCTGGTAATTACATACACATGAAAAACATGGGTTTTTATAGCATGTTTGCACTGTGGGATGTGTGTGTGTCTGCTGTGTGTGTGTGTATACATGTGTCCATGGTGTATGCATTTATTTGCAGCCAGCCAGTTCGCTTGAGGCCATGTCACTATTTCAGCTCATACACAACACCATGGTATGCCCATGTACTTCCCTGCCCCTGTGGTTGGGACATCCAGTGGTTCCGCCAGTGGGTTGGAGTTTGCAACACTCCATTTCCAGTCAGCGTTCTCTTGCGTCGTCCTCCACCCCCCACCCCCTGCACCCGAGTTGGTTTTAGTTCTTTTTAACTTCGTTGTACGTAACAAAGTCAGTCTGTGTATGTGTTAACTCATCTACCCAAATAAAAATAAGGTGTATTTCAAGTTTAGCCCCATTCCAGATTTGGCAATACACAGTACATGTTGATTTATCTATCACAGGCTCTAGCACTCCAGGTGGAGAAAAAAAATTAACCACGTTTAGGAAGCAATCGGGAATCTATGAATCTGAAATGAAAGAATTGGGATTAAAAGTTGCAAGAGGTGGAGTCTGCAAATTCATTTAAACTTTGTGAGGATATTGGTGTGCAGCCATTTTTTTTTTGGTAGTAGATAGACAGCTTGGCACAGGATATGTAACACACACCAACACCCACACACGACACACACACACACACACACACACAACACCACACCACACACACAGCTTGGCACAGGAGAGGTACACACACACACACACACGCACCACACACACCCACACACCCACACACACTCCACATCACCACACACACACACGCACACACACACACGCACACACACACCACCACTCACACGCACACACACACAACCCACACACACACACACACACCAACACCACCACAAACCACTCACACGCGGGCGCGCTCGCACACACACACACCAACCGATACACACACACACCACAACACACGCACTCACGCACGCACGCACCACGCACGCACGCCACGCACGCACGCACTCCCGCACTCACGCACGCCACGCACGCACGCACGCACGCACGCACGCGACGCACTCACACCACACACCCCACACACACACTGCAAACACACACACAACACTCACAACCCACACACATACACACACACACAACACTACCACCTAACACACACACACACACACACACACATCACACACACACACACACACCACACATGTACACACACACCACACCACACACGCACACCACACCAACCACACACACACACACACACAACACAAAACACACCACACACCCTTGCAAAACACACACACACACTCACAACACAACACCCTCACCACACACACACATCACATGCACACACACAACACACCCACACACACACACACACACACACACCACACCCCCTCACAACACACACACATACACACCAAATACACCTGGCACAACACACACACACCACACACATCACACACACACACACACACACATTAAAACAACACACACACACACACACACACATAAAACACACACACACCACACACACACACACACCCCCACACACACCCAACACAAACCAACAGCCAGTTCACAAAAGTGACATGCTAACACCTACTTCAACCATACCATTTCAGCCTACCCACCCCAGCCAGGCATGCCAGCCATGCCAGCCCAGCAGGATGCGGCAGCAGCCACCGCCCCAGATGACAGAGGAGGACTTGAAGCAGGGTGAAAGACATGTTCCCCACTGCATGGAGGACGAGGTTATCAAGTCCGTCTTCGAGGCCAACAGGGGGCAACAAGGACGCCCCATCAACTGCCTCCTGTCCATGGCTTCCGAGTGAAGCGGACGTATGCCCTTCAACCTTTGAACTTTCCTGACCCCACTTTGGAGTTATTGGAAGTGTGTTCAGCTGGCACTGCTGTTAAGTACCTTTCTCTGTTACAGTACTACTGCATCTCTTTGACAACAACACACTCTGAATGATGCAGGTCTCTAAGGACTGTACATCTAACTAGTATTTTGGCTTTAAAGAGTCAAAGAATGGCTGCATCTTTCGCAGTGAGTGTGACGTGGTGAAGTCTCTGTAAAATGTATGGGTGTGAGAGACCTGCATTGTCATAGGTGCGTAGTCAAAGGGAACGTCCAATAAGGTTTATTAAGTACACATTCCATAGGACCATGCCATGGAAAGTGTGTAGTGCAAATTATACCATTGATTTCTTTTTTTTTCCCTAATTTTTTTAACCTTCGCTCGGAGAAATGAAATTTTGGATGAAACATAGGTAATTAGGTTGTCGACAAACATCTAAATTTTCAGTGGACAATGTTGAATAGTTCAAGAGGCTTTTTTTTTCGTTTGTTACATGTGCAGGTCAAGTGCCACCCTAGAAGCATACTAGAGATTGAAGGTTGTTCCCAAAAAATGTTGTCTGTGCAGGAAGGTAAGCAATATTGGCGTGACAGGTTGCAGTGTTCATTCTTTAAATGCTGTCCAGGAGATTTAGTCTGGGCAGCCTGCCATTTGGCATCATCAAATAGTGACCTCATGACTGTCTAAACACATTCTGCTTGTGACACTATCATAGACTGGTGGTTGATCACACCACCTTTTCACATGCCAAACAGAAAAAAATGGATGGTGCTCTTTCAGATAATTTTTTTTTTCAAACTCCACAGTGCTGTTCCCCCCCCCCCAAATGGTTGCTTGTGGATGATGATAAAGTGCTGAAAGTTGCAAATTAGTTTATTTTCACAACATGTGACAATGGCCAGTTATAATCTTATGGCCAGGAAACAGCACATTGTCCATAAGTGAAACTGTATTAGTAGTCAAGGGGCTGCTGTGTGGTTTGTACAACATATGTACATCATTTCCCATTATGCATCATTTATGGAGTCTGTAGGTACATTTCATGGTGGCTGACTTGCTACCCAATGTGGCACTAACCTCCAGTGTGATGCAGTGCACAGGAAAGCTCTCAAATAGCTTTTTTGAACAGCAATCATCAGAACAGCTTGCCTCAGTCTTAAACAACACAGATATTTTCAAAACTGTGCTCGACTGGCGTCAACCTGTTCTACCTTGTTTCTCTTCTACAAGCCTGTCAGGGCTGCCCACCAACATCAAATGTAATAGTAGGGACCATGAATGAAGAACATATTGAAACTGAAGTGAGCTCACATATATTACCACTTTGAAGCAATGAGGTTTTTTACATACTATGAAATAAATTAACAACTCATGGCATCGCATGCCTGATGCTGTCCTGCATGCCCAGTCCAAACTTTTGACAGCGCTGATGAAAACAGATAATTTCTTTTGGATTCCATTGTCCCACCATTTTTTTTTTTATAATAGTACCAGCTCTTCATGTCTTCCAGACAAAACATTGCAGTGCAGTTTTGATTCCCAACAACTGTGGAGCACAGCTGGCGGAATAATCCATGTATTTACAGTAGTGGTGGTTTGAACACACTCCAGTGTTCAGTGACCCGCAGGTCGCTTTCTTGTATGAATAAAGCTGGATGTGATATAATGAGGTGAACTTGATACCGTGGGTTTTTGCTGTTTGTTCTTAATCTGATGATCAGTAATTGTGATACTTTGGTGTTGACATTATTAATGAATGTTATGATGAGTGTTTAAAGTAAATCAAAACTTAATCTAGCGTTAGAATGGAATTCAATTTTTGTGCTTTGTTTTTAAAGAAAACTGGCTAAAGTCTAACATTATTTTGAAGTTTCTTCTTTTGTTATGTTATGTTGATCGGTATATTGCTCAAAATTCAGCTTTATATAGACTTCTAAATTATCAATCGATCCATGAACTGTACAAGGAAAAGGTTATGAGGTGGTATTATATTCTAGTAGATGGTATAGATGAGCCTTGCTCCTAAAAGATGTTACGTACAGTATGAAAGAATTCAGGTATAAATGTGGTCAAAACACAAAAGAAAATACTCCTCCTTTCTACCAAATGCTGATGTTATGTGGGACGATAGCAGTGCAGGTTGTACAGTGCGTTTTTGTTTCCCCCTCAGTATTTGTGTACTTATTACGTTTCTCATCAATGTTTTGTCTGCGTGTGAGTTATAAGGCAATGCGTTGCAAAACTTATGCAGTCACACCAGCACACTGTGACATACTTTTTCACGCATTTAAAAAAACCTATCTATCAAGTTTTGCGCTTTTGTCTACTGATTAAAACCACTCGTAATGAAATATTATTTGAAAAAAAAACCCAAATAGCTAGGAAACTATGCAGTTCTTCAGTACATCAACTGATGGGAGGAAAAAAAA
This sequence comes from Conus betulinus, assembly GCA_016801955.1. Classification (NCBI taxonomy): domain Eukaryota; kingdom Metazoa; phylum Mollusca; class Gastropoda; order Neogastropoda; family Conidae; genus Conus; species Conus betulinus. The sequence goes on along the minus strand of JADBJO010012873.1, from coordinate 37,196 downwards.
GTTATTTTTTTCATTTATTCTACTGAACTGTACATAACACCGATTCACGTATTGCCATTATAATATGGATTTAACTTGCTGTGATTCGGTAGATTATAGATTATGTTGAAAAAAAAAAAAGAATATTTGTGCAGAAATCAAACCTAAAAAGTATGTTTCCATGGCTTTTCTTCTTCTCTATGCGCCAGCCGCAAATTGACAAAATGATTGGTCTTTTTCTTTTTGGCTTGTTGATTCATGTTCGTTTCCTTCTTGTTTGCCCCCACCTTTCGCTCCATGCTCCCCCAGCACTGTCTTCATGCTGCTCATTCCGGCCTCCACCACACAGTCATGTCTAGACCTTCCGCCACTCTCAGTTCCCACCGCCAGCAGTCCATACTGAGCTGTCAGTTCCATGTCACTGAGGGGCCATCTGCCATAGGCTATTGACTCCACTGTTGCAGACTGCATGATGGGTTCGGCGATACCGCGTTTCAGTGGACACAGTGCACCACTGAATAGTCTGCGATAGAACAGCGTGCATATTTACGATGACGGTGGTTTTCCAAAAAGTTTGACATATCCACTTCCATGCTAACCCTGTTTCCCCTGCTACTCTCTCCCTGCCCGTCAGCTGGTAGATCTTTCTACTTTGGTCTGAAAGCTTGGCTTTGTCATAATAAACTGAACAGCTCCGCAACGAGAGAAAGCCAATGTAAGTAATCACCTTTCAGTCTGATGAGATTTGACCAAGAAATTGATATAAAAGAGAGACACGATGCACACTTTTACACTTGCATATGGAGAGCCTTCTGGGAACATCATGTTCCTTCGAGGCTTCAGAGCCCTATGCTCCTTTTAGTACCTTTCAGTTCCTGTAGGGGAAGATCCAGCAAACTCATGGGCACGTGAACTGTCACATCATAACGAAAGCCATAGCTTCAGTTCCTGATTTCAGCTTCCATTAATGGCAGAAATGTGTTTAGGGTCACCAAGACCTGACAGATTCTAGGATGCAGATGGCTGGAAATGTTAGAAAATTTGTTTTGTTAATAATCCCCCAAAAGCCATTCAATGGGGAAAAAATAGGAAAACGATAGACATTCTATGGGTTAAATGATTTTTAAAACCTGTCTGACAAAATTGCTTCAAGAATCATTGGTGTTTCAATGTATGCACCTACATTTATTTTGGAATTCAACAGTAAGACAGTAAGAAGTTTTGAAAGGGGTAAAGGATGTATCCAACATGCTTAAAGAAAAAAAAAAATTTTTTTTTCCTTCAGGGTAGAGAGTGCACCATACAATCCCAAAGCTTCCTAGAGAGTCACGGTTACGGAAAAAATAGCCTTTTAAAAAGAAAAATGTTTAACCAGATTTTCTAATTTTATTGTCCCGAAAGGCAGTCCTGTAAAGTGTATGTCTAGGAATGTATTGTATCATGGTCTTTTGATTTTAGTACTAGCCTGTTTTCCCCCACCAGAACTATACATCTCACTCTTAGTCCGACACGGTGGCAAGGGTAGAGATTATTTACAGATTATCATGAGGCTTGCATGGGCATCACACATATTCCTCTGATTTCTTTCTTGGTTTCTTCATAGGCCCAACATTGGCGTGTGTCCTCATTCCCGGTACTTTGCTCGCTTTGCGTTGGTTTCCATTGAGAGTATGCTACCAATCTTTTCTGTGTCATCTTCATTCTCATCTACTAATTCCCACCATGTTTTTGGCAGGTGAAGGGACCACAGAATACGGAGTGATAGTAACTTTCCTTTTTTTAACTGATCAAGCAGTGGATGGGTTTTAGAAAACTAGGTTTGTTCTACTAGGTTTACAACACATTTTTGTAACTCCTCGTGATTTGGGGATAGCTGTCTTTTTCTTTTTTTTTTTTTTTTTTGGTATGGGGCATTGTTTACCGTTGTGAATGCAGAAAGATCATTTGCAGAGCTTGTCATTTTCCAGGTCATGAAGTTATTTCCTTTGCTTTTGGTTTTTCCCAGAAAATACTTTCTTGGTAGGCTGTAGGCTTTAATGGCACAGTGTTTTTTTTTGGGTTTCCTTATTCTGGTGACGTATTGTGTCACTGTTGTGCTTTCTCATGTTTGTAGTTTGGGTAGTTTTCAGAGTCTGTCTGTATTCAGAATTTTCAGCACCTGTAATGTCAGCATTTTTTTACTTGTTTCCCTTTACTTTTTTCAGTTGAAAAACAACAAGTTGAAAATATGGAGTATTTTTTTTATGAATTATTCATTCAGCTTTTGCTTGCATTTTTCTTTCTTCTGATATTGCACCCTTAAATGCATCCTTTACTGCAGTAGGAAAAGCTGGGGTTATTTTTTTCATTTCTTGGGTATTTGAGGTTTTGTTGCTCCTATTCCCTCAAGAGAAAAGAATTATTTTTTCTTGTCAACGTGGTTCTTTTTTTCTCTTAGAAAGAAAGGAATGAGTCAAGTGAGAAAATGGATTTCAAGGCACATACAGATTAACTCACTACACAAAATAATGATAACCTCTGTTCCTTTACATGGACAGAGGCATGCCTACCGTCCCTGGACCAAGCCGGGATTTGTCCTGGCAAGTTGATTTTTTAGAAGCCACGGCCCGTAATCCCAGATTTGCAACACGCGTCCCGGGAAGAAAAAATCGTGCATCCGGAAAAAAAAAAAAAAATCGGGAGTTAAAAAAGTTGTCTTATCATGCTGCACGAGAACTGAGCCAAGAATACGTCTGCTAGAGTGAGTAGTAATACAGTATAATCGCGCGTGAACAAAAAACACAAAAAAAAATCGCTTCACTTTCAAGTCAGAACATGGGCGTCCGAAGAGGAGAGGACATGATGTCCGACACAGAGTCGGATTCGACTCTTCGGATGGGTCAGAAAGGAGTGAAAAGAAAAGAAAACGACCATGAAGCGAAGTGAGTGTGTCTTCAAAAAAGAATTTCGAAAAGTGGCCTTTGCCTACAACAAGGAGGAAAGGAGTTTCGTCTATCTTGAACAATTCTGCCCCTGAGTTTACGGATTTGTCCTGTATTTCGTGTCTGTATTGTCCCCTGAAAGCAAATTTTGGGGTAGGCATACCTGCCATGTACAGAACTGATTGAAATATGCATGGATGGAAGCAGACTTTTCCCCCTTCAACTTCCCTCTCCAACAGTAACCCTAATATGTCGCCTTCCACAGTCAACCGTAAGTGTCAATGCATTCTTTGTACTGCGACGATTAATTAAGTTTACTTCGTCCCTCTAAGTTCTCAAAGAATGTGATCACAAGACAAAATGTTTTTTTTTTCTAAATAATGGATGGTTTGGGCCGTCTGTTCCGTTCTACATTGGGCCACAAGACATTTGAACCTTTCATAATCGTATGATAAGTGTCGCACTTGTCCTGGAATTATTTCATGGACAAAGTTGACCAGAGTTACCAAAACTAAAAAGCATTAACCATTTTAAAAGTTATAAAAAAAAAGAGTAATTTTTTACGTAACATGACATAACTTTGAAAATTGTTGTACTTCTACAATGCCATGCATGCTTTTTTTTTTATCATTGTTGTCTACCCCCCCACCCTCCACTTTGTTTTTTTTTTTAGTTTTTCGTTAATTATTTCTTACTGCATACTAAACACTTGCTTGGGATCTCTCCCATTGCTGGGTGCTCTACCCCTCGCACCATTCCCCTTGTTCAGTAAGGGACCCATTCCTGTTGCTTGTTTTTGGGGGGGGGGGTTTTTTTTGTTGTAGTTGGGGGTTTTTTTTTTTTTTTTTTTCATCAGTGATACGATTCTCAGTGATCATATTCTGGATATTTTTGTGGACTGGCCTGTTCTTATGCTATAATTTGTTTTAAATGAAAAGCCAGGCTGTCATTTTCAGGGATCCCTTTCGCTCTTTTAAGATTCTTTTTTACCTAATGCAACCCTTTTTGCACAAGTTAACGCATTTAATAACCAATGTGTTATAGTATGGTTTGTGTATCTCTGTGGTTTTTTTTTTTCTTTAAAGGAAGCAGCAGTAGTTGACTTCATATTTTTCGAGAAATGTGCTTTGAAGAGGGAAAAAGGAAACTGATTGTCCTTGTCTTTAAGAATAATGGTCCCAATACGTGAACATGCGGTCTGCTGTGTATATGTATTCTAGTCTGCTGGTTATATGTAATTTTTTGTTCTACCATTGGGTTCATTTTGCTCATAGACTGGCTTTTATGACCTGTGTGTGCCAATCTACAAGTTTCTTCTCTCTCTTCTCTCTCTCTCTATACACAACACACCACACACACACACAGACAGGTTTCATGATTCATGTTTTATACTTGTACACCCCCAAAAACTGACATCAGTTTTGGGAAAATGTCATCATTCATGGCTCATTTGTTCTGCAGATGTAATTTCAATTTCTTGAAAACTGCATGATAAATTTATGCTGACCAGCTAACATTGGGGAGATTAAGCAGTAAAGCTTACACACATTCCCTCTGCTGATGTTTGCTACTAGCTCCTGCTGACATATTGGGAAAATGGTTTTATTGTTTCTGTAGACTTATGATTTGAACAATAAACAACTTTTTTTTCTTTCGATTTTTTCATGGTGGGGTGCAGATTGGTAGGGCGTAGATGTTTTGTGAAGTGCCTTGCTTTTGGCATAGTGCGCAACAGCTTCTTTGATGATACAGGCGCGGGCAACACCGTGATGAAATAGCCAGCAGCCAAAAACAAAATGAAAATATAATCACCTCTTTGGCTTGTGTGGCATACCGTATAAATGGACTGGGTGTGTATGCAGCATCCACAGCAATAGAGAATAAGAGGTTAGCCAAACCCATATAACCCCAGCCAAACCATGCCATAGTTCAAAGTTACGTAGTGAGGGTTGCATTCTTAGCCGCACGTCATGCTTCAGACCTCCTATGGGTTGTTTTCTTTTGGCTCGAATACCTTCTCTTACCCACCTAGGAGTATGGGTAGAGGATTCAGTCAGGTAAAATTAAAGGACGCAGGAGCGGGAACGCTCCAACTTCCATACACCGGCCTGAAACAGTGATTCCCTGGCCAGTCCACAGCCCCAACAGCCAACAGGCTGCAAGAACGTTAACCTTTGCTGTCTTTAAAACTTGAAGGCTCAAACTTGACTTTCTCTCACCACTTTTCTACCTTGCGCACACCACATACACACACAAATACACGGCAGCGGAGCGGGCAAGCATAACAGAATAGCAGCTGGGAGGTTGGGGTTTGATTCCCATAGAGCATTTATTGGCAGGACGTTTTCGCCCTATCACCAGGCTGAGTTTGCTAGTTGATAATTGGGAAGGACTGGAAAACCAACCGTTGAACGTTTTGTCAACTTTCATGATGTTCTCCAGAGTGTTGCTCAAAACTTTATGACCAGGACTGCAGATTGCTAATCTCTTAGGATGGAGGAACCGGGGTATGGAAGAAGAACGGTTAAGTCAGTGTCAAGTAATATTAGATCAGAATGAACGCAGATGATAAAAGTTGCTAACAGCACAGAGGAGTGCAAAGGGCATAAACTCCTGGAAAATTTGCGTCCTCTCCTATCATCCATCAGCCAATAAAGTCCAAATTTGTGGCCTTTCGAGCCTGTTTACATGACCTGGTTTCTTCATCCAACAGCTATGCCATGGTGAGACAAGGCGCCAAGTACGGAAAGTTCATAGATTTAAGGTGGACAGACATGCAGGACCTTCAAAGGGAGAGGACATCATCAGTCGGCGCGGGATGAGCAATTATGTCATCAGTAGGACACTCATTGGGTGGCATTCTAGATGTAGTGGATTGGAAACAGGCACCACTGAACACCATCTTAAGGAATAGATTGTAGTGCAGCATCTCCTCTGATGTGTGCTCTCATATGACACTGGTGCTCCCTGGGGACTGTAGGTGCCAGAACTGTGAGGGAGAACTAAGGTGACGCTGCGAACAGGGAGACAGACGAAACCGTATGGGGATAATGCCACTGAAATGGCATGGAAGATGAGACTGAAAAATACACAAAAAAGAAAACATCAATAACAAAACTTGTACCTACACACTCACTCGCGATAAGAACACATTCGCATGCACACACACACAAAACCAGTTCAAATTAAATCGATCAAAAAGAACAAAATGTATCGGAATGCCCATCAACTTTATTCAAAACTTGCTTGGTACATCCAGAACATTCCCAACATTCATTACAAAAAAAAATTTTCTAATCTCAGACACCCATAATAATGTACATATGATGTTCTAATCACATTACTGTAATCATGTTAATCATCACAAGAAAAAAAAACATCTGGGGTTTGAGCTGTTACAACTTCATGAGCCCAACAACTGACTGAAAGTCAAACCGAGTCACAAAATCAGCCCAAGCTGAATCTAATCAGCCATTGAATGGTTTGTCTTTTGTTTATCACATTTGTCCTTGTTGTTTGCAACTTTTCAAGATGTTACTTCCCACCCACTCCATCCTCCCCCCACCCATTTAACAGCCTTGAGGTTTGCGTTTCAGCTGGACTCTGGGTGAGGGCTGAAGTGTGGTCATTGCAAAACTACATTCTTTCTTCTTTTTTTTCTTTTTAAATCTTCTTCAGAAAGGGACAAAAGGCAGGCTGTGCGAGACAATTACTGTGTACCGGTAAATGTCACACATCACTTCAAGAAGAGAGGGAGAGAGCAAAGATCAATCCTGTTTTGTTGAGATATAAATAGTCACAGTGCATCTCAACAGTGGTGTTCACCGACGAGAGATAAGCTTGCTTACGCCAACCGACTGCACAGGGCCATATCGGGATCTCAGACACACAGACGTGTCCAATTCTCAAGTGCGTTTTAAAAACAACAATGCCACACGCCACTCATAAAAACCACATTTTCTAAAAGACACCGACAGATGTAGCGTTGTTGTCAGGATGCAGCCCCCCAGGCCGGTGTTCTCTCCTGCTCCCATGGGGGCTGCCGTTCCTCCCACAATCCATGGCTTCCAGCCATGGGGCCCAGACCTGGGAGGTGAGTTTGGCTCCCTGCCCTTGCTACATCTGCATATGATGCCTTTGACGCTTGGTGGGCACATCAGGGCTGTCACCTTGTGGCAAGTCAACTCACGATCATAGAAGAAATTAAAAAAAAACAAACAAAAAAACTCTTCACACATCCCTTGAAAACCACTGTGCTTTTGCAGAAGAATATGAGACTCAGGACTAATACCAGGGCTATTCCATTCCCCTTCATGTTGTTTGTTTATCTCTGTGAGATGGATCTTTGGTCTTTCCATCGGTGCTTGTGAGATGGATTTTCCCATTACATCACCGTGTACCCCTCAGAAACAGCTGAAGAGCGGGGGGCTTCAGTGGACACTTGGTGAAGTTACCTCAATACATCATAAAAACGTTGATAACGTCAGTGCGCACACACTTTCTGTGTGTGCAGGCTTCCAGATGATAATTGAGTTTAGGCTGGGTCGTTGATCTCTTTTCCATGGTTGTAAAAAAGGTTTTTGTAGAAATCATGCACGGTGCGAATTTCGGTAACATGTCAAACACACTTCACTGGAAGACAGTGCGATGGTGCCTAATATTTTGACTGATGTTCTGCCTGGTAAGTTGTAGCTTATGACATTGTCTTTGTTGAACATCTGTAGTTTCAATACAAGCATTAAGTTCAATGATCACACATTTTCAGGAAGCTTAAACTTTGTCGTATGATTGGAAGGAACCTGGGCTTGCGCCAGTAAGGGCATGAGATTGTTCTCAGGCACATAGTTAGCCTACGAGAAATAATAATCTCTTGGATCTGTGTTTGCGGGAGGACCCAATCACTTGTGAAAAACATCATGCCTAAGTTCCGGCATCACGATCACGCCCTGATTATACGGGATATACAGAGTCAATTGACAAAGAGAAGTACACAAAATGGCCAATATTAAGTGGATTGACCCCAGTTGCAATATCTTTTCCCTAATTGCATTATCCCAAACACTCAAGAAGCAAAATAAGGGAAGACATGCCTAAAAAAAAACCCAGCATATGGGAGGCTATCCTGTGGCTTAACTTCACAATCTGTGTGAGTGATCTCTTCCAGATTGTTCGTCTGCTTTGAAGTGAATGTGAGGATGTGGTGCTCAGCGTAAGAGATGAATTTTACAATTAGTTTTTGGAGGGATTAAAAAGCAGAAATATCGCTCAGCTGCTGCAGATATAATTTTCTGTGTTACAAGTTTTGAAGAGGTACAAGGAGACAGGATCGCTTGAAGCAAGCAAATCAAGTGGCAGGCCAAAGAAGACAGATGAACCTTCAGATCGAAAGTTGTTTTCGTCTTGTGAAAAGAGAGAGAAGAAAGCCTTTGAAGGACCTTGCATCAAATTCAATGAAGAACAACAGGTGCCGGTGTCTGCTAGGACTGTGTATAGGAGGTTGATAGGCTGTGGGATACAAAAAAAAGAGTTGTGAAGAAGAAAACAGTGGTATCACAGGTGGCACAGAAACACGTCGCAGGGCATGGTGCCGATCTAAGCTTCATTATACTGTGAACAGTACTGGAAAAAAGGTGATTTTTAGTGACGAGGGACCCAGGTTGTGATTGGTAAGGCCGGGAAAAGTGTATGTGTGGCGAAAAGACAAACGAAATTCTACGACCCGCAGTGTCTGGGAGTGATATCCAAATGATGCTGAGAATCGACATGGTCACCTTAATTAGATTCAAGGTGTGGTTATGAAAAAGTGATAGAACAAACTGAGGCTATTATGGTACCCTTAGAACCAGGGGAAATTCAAAGAGAGGACCTGTTACAGTGGCCACTGTACAGTGCGCAGAGACACTGAGAATTTGAAAATCTGCTTGAAAACTAATGCCAACATGTCAATGGACCGTTTGTGGTGAAGGGAAAGAAACCTCACATATTAGCGTCCCAGAGTTGACAAACGAACACAGGGGTTTATTCTATCCTTCCCAAACGTGACCCCGGTTTGTTTTGTACTACTTTCGGATGGGCCTACTGAGGCTCTTCGTTCTAGCCTCTAGTAGTTTATTACTGGTTTATTAGAGATATGATAGTAATAACGAATAATAGAGTAGTGTAGGGCTGTGAGTAAAGAGTAAGCACAAAATATTTCAAACAGAAATATTTCAGAGAGAAAGTATGGGGTGTTGTATCTCCCACTTCTCGCTTCCTTGTTGGATTGAATTCAGTTGACATTGTCAACAAGTTGCATAGCCTTGTCAGTATGCGTATTGTCAGCTGTGGTAATATCCTCTCAAACAAGAATGTGTGTATCCACTGAGTAGGCTAATTGTTGTCCAAAGCAGATTACTGCAAATGACATGCCTTGGTCGCAGTAAGCAAATTTTTGTCTGTAGGACACCGACAGTCATGCCAGGAAAAAAAGACAAAAACAGCCTCAGAGAAGTTGTGGAATGCTGACTTAATACACTTAGCACTGATGATTGATACAGTTCTGATTGCACATTAACAAAGGAAGATGGTTTACGATATGGTTATATGCCAAGCTGAATGTCCAGGATTTTACATCATTTCTTTGAATGAAACATGCATTCTGTCAGTACTTTTTAAATTTGACTGAAAATACTTCATGGGATGGATGCTGACCTAAACAAATTGTGTATTATCATTCAGCAAACAAGAAAGAAGGAGTTGGATACAATTGTGTTACGATTTTTCACTGTTATAGTTTTAATCATCACATGACAAGACTCTTTGAAACCCGCCGCGTTGCTGAAAACATTCACAGCTTTCCCTGGTTTTATTATGTTTCATCTGTCAGATAAGATAAGTTGCTTACAGCCCAGCGACTGCGAAGGGCCACATCAGGGCTGTCACCTCGTTAAAATCAACTCACAAGTGTCAGAGGAGATAAAAGTGTGCTTGAGGTCACAGCAAAAGAGTCTGTGGGCACTTTGTGTCTCTGAAGTAGATGAACTGGGAGAAACAGTTGCTGCTTGGATTATCAGCTGAAGAGGAAGGATCAGCCAAACTTGCACTGCTGACATATCAGCATGCAGCTGCTTGAAGATCTGCTGTGGAAACCCATGTTTGCTGTCTGGGTACTTGGTGTGGTGTTGCAAAGAAGGCTGTGCTCACTACACCCTGCATAAGCAAACAGACCACCTATCCTTTTAAGTTTAGCAAGGAAGCTAATGAGGTGTGTGTGGGTGGGGGGGGGCGGGGGGGGGGGGGGGCAGAGAGAGCATGAACAGGAGAATGATAATGAAGAACGAGGGAAAAGGAGGGAGAGACAATGCACATGATGCAAACTTTTATTAGGCATGCTCTTATAAATGCGCATATTGTTTATACACTGGTAACAGATAAATGAGTAGATAGTGTATATATATCATTAAAGCATAATTATTACATTAATGCCAATTTGAGAAGCAGCCATCTGTATTTCTGCATTTAGTTAATCTCATCCTTTTTGGTAATGTTGGTGACAATTTGGGGATTGTGATACTGATAGCTTATGTACAGGTCAAACAAACTAAACACGTCTTTAGAAAGGAATACCAGCCCTCTTACATCATAATCAGCCAGATAACTGCCCACACAGTCATGTGTGCACTATATGAGAAAGACAATACTATGTCGCATAATATGGTGAGAGCTTCCAGGAATTTTCTAAAGAGCCACTCTGGTAAGTCCCTCTCTCCATTTCCTTCCAGCGGGATTTGGAAATGCCGTATGAGGGGTTGACTAGGAAGCAACAAGGACTCTTGGAACAAACGAGAGCACATCAACTTAGAATGCATCCTTAATTTAGTATTCATGTAATACAAACAAGACACTAGAAAAAAGTACCATCCTTACAATCTGTACGACTCTAGAGCTAGTGTCTGTGAAAGCAAAAAGTGGTATCTCCCGTGGTCACTGCCGCAGTACAAACCAGTCCATTTCAACCCTTTTGCACCCAAAATCATTTATCTCACAACCCCTATTGCGTCTACAGGGACTACAACTGCTACTGCAAAGCTATATGCAGCCAACAACATGTGTACATATTTTGTCTTTCGCCTGTTTTCCCTATGGCAGCAAGCGATTGTATTACTGCAGGGCCCTGTCTTGTGCAAAACCAGGCAGACATATGTGATATTTTATCTGACTGAAATTTTTAGAGATTAAGTTTGTTTACTGGAGAGGGGTTCTGGTCCTCACCCAAAACAAACATCTGGCGGGCCAGGGTTTGGCATGGTGTGTTGTATATGTTGGGATGTGGTCTTCAACAAATCTGACAGGTAAATACATCATTATGTATCTATAGTTATGGGGTGTAAGGGCATTAGGCATGATGCAAACACTCCTGTCTAAACTTTTCATTCTCTCAAGTCAACACAGAATAGTATGCATAGTCTACTTTTTTACAGCTGCACTGAACAATTGGCTCTAAATAAAAACAGTAGAAGAAAACAAAGATAATATCACACAATGGTGAGAACCATGTCGGCTGCAAGAGTTGTTAAGCTTTGAGCAATTGGAAATATAAACACTGAATAAATAATAATACATTCAGTGATTATATTGAGCGCAAGTCTCACTGAATCAGAACTTTCAGTTGAGCAGTTTCAAGTTCAAATAACATCTGTGACTGAGGAGATAACTTTCTCAATTTCTGTGTCATGAGTGCTGAATTTGAACTATTTTCCATGCTGCCAAAGGCTTTTTTTCCTAAAGAATCCCAGACAAACTGACGTAAACCACCATGCCTTGTTCACAGCTGATAGACACAAGTAAATAGGGTTTTCCCCCTCATAGACTCAAATTTAGATGTTATCATGACGACAGATATACAAGCACATAGCAACTGCCATGTAAGCACATAGCCATGTGAATCACCACTGCCATTTTAAAAAAAAGTTTTGATTCAGTCTTAGATTTAGCACACCCAAAACGAATATTGTTGAACAGGTTAATTTTGTATAAAATGCATCTGATCATGACCTGGCCATCCGCTCCTTTTTTTGAAAGAGACTTCATTAGTTCAGTGTTTTTCAAAATAACCCCCTCTGGGTGATAGTGCTATGTCTGTTCCTTAGCCGGGTAGCCTATATGCTTTAAGCTGTTTTCCTTCACCAAAGTGTTTCCTTAGCAAGCTTGGTTTTTATTTAGTGTTTGGGTTGTTTGATTATGTTTGTTTTCTTTTTTTGTTTTTGCTGCCGAGTCCTTGTGTGGGGTTTCCATCAGCAAATGATTTTTTTTCTTGAAGAAGGAAAACTAATTAAGTCATGTGTGCGGGGTTTATCAGCAGTGTATCATAACTTTATTACAGTGTTGTCCACAATTTCAGCATCAGTTACAGTGGGTGTTCACAATTCAGCATCAGCTGTAGATAAACTTCAAGCCATTTTATTTGGTGATAAGCAACAATTTTTTTTCCTTCTTATTAATATCATTCGCAATTACTATGCTTGTTTACCCTTGTGGGCTACCACCTTGACCATTGATGTTGGACCTTCTCAATGAGAGCAAAACCACTTCCCATGGGGAGATTGGGGTCTTCTGTGTAAGTATATCCTCCACGTGGACGCTCTGTGATTATAATTTTCTACAGTCTATCCCTCTGACTCCTCCATTTTCCTTAGATCAGATTTCTTTCTGACTTATCTGATCCAGTATTTTTTTTTTCTTCTTCGAGAAATCCCTCCCACTCTTCTATTGTTTTACACAGTTTTTGACATGTGAGCCGTTTGTTTGCAGAGTGGCATCAAGATAGTGAGATACACATTTGATTGGGCACATGCTGTCCATGATGCATTGCAACATTGTCTGTATGGCCCTTTTGTTGGATTTTTTGCGGTTATATCTTATGCACTCATATATGTATAATCATGTAACTTCATCATTTCACTATTTTTCCTAAATTGATTCCACTGGGTCTGAAAAAATTCAATCAAAAGGGCTGGCATTCCAGCATGCTGGCTAGCTTTATGACTGGTGTTAAAAGCTGCTATGCCATGACTTGTGTTTTTGTCAGTACAAACTTGGCTACGTGAACTTTGGAAAGGTGCATTGATTGTGTTTTGTTATGTTTGATCTTGATGAGATAACAGTCCTGAGATAACCATTGCTGTTGACAAGACTATAGATAATTGATTACTGTGGGGGGGGGGGGGGGGTGTTTCCATAATGAAAGTGTTGTACTTTTTCAGTTTCTCTTGATTTAGATTTTTTTTAGCGCAAATTTGAAGGATTAGTGTTTGCATATATAACCTTATATTCCTTCTAAAATCCCTTTCAGACTATGATGGTTGTCAGGTATTTATTTTAAGACCAAAGACACCCTGACTAATGCACGCTGGTTTGAAAAAAAAAACAAAAAAACTGGAAATGTTGAATCATATGCTAGCAAGTCCATTTGCAGGCTCTGGAAATCAGTGCATTAAATGGGAAAATACAGAGGCATTATCACAGACAGATTTGTAGATAATCTTATGTTGCAGTTGTTATAACAACATGAGAGGACGAGAGACAGACAGAATGTGTTTGTCACAAGCAATCCCAAATTTTTGGACTTTTTTTTTTTTTTTTGTCCTTAAAAATGGACATGTAACTTGCCAAGTAAGATAAGGTAAGTAATGTTGTTTATAGCCCAGCCGCCCGCAAAGGGCCATATCAGGGCTGTCACCACATTAAAATCAACTCACAAGTCATTCATTCACACAATTCTTTAAAAATACATGAAAAAAAAAACATCCGAAAGTTTGTTAAAAAATCTTTTAACTTGCAAGTGTGCTGTTGTTTAGCAAAAGAACAACGTAAGTGCAACCATACATCAATTTCAAATGCTTTTTGAAAAAGGCACTGCACTATGGTTGTCATCATTTGAGCAACTGTGCACTGTAAACGACTGTACAAGTGACAACTTTTGTTTCTTCATTTTTTACCAGTAGAAATAATTCTTTTCAAACGGTAGTGTCTTAATTGTGTTATGATTCGCTGTCATTTTCTTCTGTGCACCATTGGAACCCTTTGGCTGCTTAGTCTTTATTTAAGTCTTGCAAATATATCTTTGAATTGCTCTAAAGGAAACTGCATGTAGCCATTAGATCATCAAGTTTATTTAATTATTGGTCTGTGAAAAAGGTGTGCATCCCATGTGTGCCATGCACAAAAGCATGAACAAACAAACTAGTCCCTCCCTGGTGTTTTGTTCGTTCAGTGAAGCATATATATAATACATTGTGGGAAACATGCCTTGCATCTCATAATTTGTGTAAACATAGCCTTTCTCGGTGTCTGTCTGTCTCTCCTCCCCTCCCTCATTCACATTTATACAATGAAGAGCAACAGTGTAGTATCTCTTTCAAATTTATTGATTTAACACAATCTTCAAACCAATGTGCATGAACAATTTTTGTTAAAACATACCACAGTTGATCTTAAAATATCACTGGCATTTTAGTAGGCCTATGAAATTAAACACACATGGTCATTGTTTTATTACAAAAGCACAGAACGAGTTTTTGAACCATTATTCTGATCTTGGCTACTTCCTGTCACCCTTTTGAATATCATGTATAAATAATACCTCACAATGATGGTCAACTGGGTAAGGTAAGGTAATGTTGCTATATAGCCCCAGCCAACATGCAAAGGGCCCCACATCACTTTATCAGGGCTGTCACCACATTAAAATCACCTCACAAGTCATCAAACAAGGTCAGGTAAGGTAATGTTGCTTATTTGCCCAGGCCAACCGCAAAGGGCCATATCAGGGCTGTCTGTGTGTCACCGACGATAACATCAACTTAACAAGTCATCCAAACAAAAAAACAAACAAACAACAAAAACAAAAAGATAAGGTAAGGTAATGTTGCTTATAGCCCAGCATTGACCGCACCCAACGGGGTAACATATCAGGGCTAATCACCAACATTAAAAATAACTCAAGTCCATAAAAAGAAAAAAAAAAGAACAAACCTCCAGACCCTCAGAGGGGAACAAAAAATAGCACAAACAAAAAATAAAAACTTTCCACATCTCTTTAAACACATCTTCTAAAAGCGTACCAGAAATTTTCGTTAAAAAATATCGTCTTCTGTAAAATCTTAGATCGAATGACAAATGTTAATCTCTTTAAGTCAACTAAAGATCCTGGTCAGGTGGGACATCTCGAACAGGGCTTTTCCATGGAGTCTGGGGCGTGGTCACGGAAGTCTTCCTCAGTGTCTCACATCGTGCGAGTCCCAACCCTCTAAAAGAATATGTTTCAGCTGTGATGGGTGAAGATAAGAATGGTTATAAACGAGAGGCCTGAGTGCAAGTGTGCAACAAGACCTGTTTTCGTCGATTATGGCTGCCTTAGGAAACATGGGTAAAAGTTCTTTCACGGTTTGGATGCGGAGTTTAAAGAGTTTTTTTTGTTATCCGTCCCGGCATGGTCGATTCCTCTTGCCCTGATGTAACTTGGCCATAATCATTAACTTTTGTGATATGTTGAATCTGGAGTAGGGGATAACATATTTTGAGTTTTTTCATTCCCCATCCTATGCCAACATGACCAGGAACCCACAGCCAGAACGATGTTGTGATCTCCGTTGTCACGCAAGTACAAAGTTTTTTGCCCCACTCCTCTGTAGAAAGTTTCGGGCTATGTAGTTACAGGGGACGTGCTTGTCCTCCAAGTCCATCAGCTGACAGCGATCAGACAAAATCGAAAGTTCCCTGATGGTGGATGGAGGATGATCAATGCTAGAACTTCGCCGTTCGTCGGTGTACCTGTCTATGCTAACTTCTGTTCATTGTAATAAACTACTTCAGTACAGCCTCACTATGTATGCAAGACTTGAAATGAAAATAGAACCATGCGTGACTTTAGAATGTGTGCTATAGAATCTATTAACACTGTTGTTGCGAACTAATCATAAGTTTAAAGGCACCTACAACTGACTTTCTAGTCACTGTGTCACAGTGACAATTCATACAATTGGTATGAACAGCTGTCCAGCACCGACTGCCCTCATCCATTAGCCTGTGGCCACAGTGACGAAGTTCTCATCAATGTGTTGACCAGCTGTCCAGCACGCGACCGCCCTCAGTGCATATCCTGGTCACGTGGACAAGTTCATCAAGGGGTTGACAGCTGTCCACACCGACGCCCCTCCATTCATATCTGTGTCACATGACAAGTTCACTCCCCTTGGTTGACAAATCTCTGCACAACTGCCCTCATCCATGTATGGTCAAGCTACAGTGTGCAGAGCGGACAGAAGATCCCACACGTCCCCCTCCCATCTCCGTGAACGGTGATTCATGGGTCCTGCTGTAAGTGTTGTGTCTCCACTGTTTCAAGTCCCAACAGTCTAAAAGAATAAGTTTCACTGTGAGTGGAACCATACAGGAATGCACCACAGAGCTTGCTTCACTTTTAGAAAAGATAAGAAAGTGGGTATAAAACTCCTGTCCCTGTGTGCAAGCAGCACAAGAATTTTCATCTTTTACCTGCTGCCTCTCAGGAACTTGTAAAAACTTTTCATTTTGGACGGATTTTAAATTGTTTTTTTTTATCCGTCTACAAGGTCCATTCTAATAAGTGTCATAACGAGTGGCCTGTGTGCAATGTCACAAAACTGTTTCCTTCTTTACGGCCACCTCTGGACTGGTAAAAAACTCTTACGGTTTGGAGGATTTTTTTAATAGTTTGTTATCGTCTGCGAGTCCATTCCGCTGCCAGAGCGTCGTTGACAGAGCCTGGGTTTTTTGGTTTCGATAGTGTGAGGGACAGACAATCTGATCCACTTTTCTTTGTGGCATTCTTGGCAAGCTGCGTCACAATCTCTTGGCCTCAAATTCCCACTCAGCTAACGTGAGATTTCCCAGGATTAGCAAGAACTACTGAAAATTATGAAGTGAATGCAGGTGTCTTGGTGGCAGAAAAGTAAGCCTTTTTCCGTTCTGCCCACAGATCTTAGACCCTATTTCAGAGCTACATGGATTTTACAGGACCTAACACCCTGACTTGTATCCTCTGTCACAGTAACGGTGGCATCGTGGTTGGGACAGATGTCCGGCACCGACTGCCCTCAGTCGGATGTGATAAGCAGCTACAAGTGTTCATCGTGGACCTGAGGACCCCGATACGTTCCCCTTCGTCCTGGCGCAGTTTGACCACTGATTGAACCTCCTTCGGTCCCGCCTGCTGCAGTTTGCCTCTGAGTCAAACTCTTCGGTCGGTCTCTGGCTGCCAGTTTTGACTCTGAGTCAAACTCTTTGGTCTCCCTGCTGCAGTTTCCGACACTGAGAATCAACCTCTTCGGTCTCCTGGCTGGAGGTCCAAGACATGAGTGTACCTCTTCGTCTCTGCATGAAGTCACCAGAGAGATGGACGAGACAGTTCCAATAGATTAAAGGTAATGTAATGTAATGTAATGTATGCTGCTTATAGCCCAGCCAATGCTACCCGCAGAATGAAAAAGGATATTGGGGCAATATGGGAGCATCGCGACAGGAAGACACAGCAATTGTGGGGGGTGGTGTCCATCCAAAACTGGAAAGGGTGATTCCAAACAAAAATGCTTTCACCGATTAATGTTGCCAGAAAATCAAGCCTGTGTTTGAGATGCCACCCAAGGAATCCTGATGAATAAATGTGCACATGGTGGGTAACAAAATCCAAATGCGGCTCTGCAGAACGTCATCTGGCAGCAGATGCCCCCCAAAACTTCTTTTGTAGGCAAAAAAAAGACGACTCTCTGGATGTAGAAGTATTCCAGTGATTGTCTACAATGATGGGGAGAGTGGTTTAGGCTATGGTTTTTTTTACTGAATTAGGGACACCACAAGGTTTTTAAACAAAACCTGTGTTTTGAGGAACTGGACATTGCGATGCATCCCAGCATCGTTGCATTAAAGGCAACACCTGCGTGAAAGCGCTTCAAGAAGTAAAACCTATGAAGCTGCTCATCTTAGCAAGAAAGAAACAGCAAGAATGCTATTTAGCAAGTGGGCCATAATAGCCCAGGTGAGCATTACTGCATGCTCATTTGTCATAATTACAACATGACCAGATGTCATTTTACTTACTTATTGTGTGATTTTTTAAACTTTTAAATGCGATTTTCTCTAGTGCAGCGTTGTTTTCAGAGAGTAAGTTACTTGTCAAGCATAAAATCCATAATTTAGTTTTACAGATTGACTTGAAATTTTCTGCACATACTCCGGATTGGGGACTTGAATTGTACTGCCACCAGCTCAGGGAAATACCTGGCTTTTATTACAATACCCTATTACTAAAGGTTTGTCTGTTTAGAGGGAAAAGGGTTGAGGTAATTTTAGATTATTCATGTTTTTCAACATTTGGCAACTGTGGTCTTATGAAATGAGATAGAAAGCATGGCTTGTAGTCTCGTTTTGTACAGCTGACATATGCGTCCTACCACTGTGCAAAGTTTCAAGTCAAAACGGGAGCGAAAACTGTAGAAGAGAAGTTACGCTGACATATGATAAAAAACCTATCTTGCGATTGCAGAGACAGGGTCTAATATAAAAATCTTTTTTTTAAATACTTTAGGAAATAATGTAATAAGAAAGTTTTGTTTACCTGCCCTTAATAGTAGGATAATCAACTTTAAAAGTCATCACAAACAATTTAAAAAAATTCGTTTTATAATTAAAATTTATAAAAGTCGTAAAACCAAATTACAGAAAAATTGCCCCCTCAAAATCACCAACATCAACACACACGGGGAAAGACTCGCTACAACAAGAACATCCCACACACAAGGACAGGCCAATAAGAACATCAACCTGCACTAACATCAGGTGCCATGGAGAAAGAAAAGGGGCAGTTGTTCTATTTGGAAGGTCTGATCTGTGGAACTGTGCATGGATTTAGACACACACAAAAAATTCCTGGATGACGGCCAAGTTGCAAAGACCCATGCTAGGTTACACAGTTCTTGGCAACACGCCATATGGTCCTGACAAGCTACCAGAGAAAAACTGAATGTAGAACCATGTCACCAAAGAGGATGAGGACCCATCTCTGCTCAATTTGGTGTTGCAGAAAATGAAAACCCAAAAGCAGTCTATCAACGGTCGGTGGCAACCTCACCCAGGCCGAAAATAAAAAAGCTGGACTGCATTTCATGCATTCACTTAACCTCTTCGGCTCTGCCTGGCTGGAGGTCTAGACACACGAGTGTACCTCTTTCGGGATGCGCTACTTGCAGGTGACCAGAGGAGAGGTGGACGAGACAGTTCCAATTTAGATCATGGTTGGAGGGTTTCGTCAGAAAACTTGGAGAGAGCAGCATTAACCACTCATACAACTGTCGGTGCCTACCTCCATTATAAGACCACTCCAATTTAAGATTGAATTTTCTGACATTTTGATGGTCTTATAACACGAGGTTCTGACTGTATATCAACAGGGACAAATGCATATTTTTGAGCTATGTTGACGTTTTTCAGCCATGTGCCTTGACAGCAAGCGTACACGCATAATGAAATGTGTCTTGTTCTTCATATCAGTTTATATACAGTTTGGAGTTTGTAATTTGGTGTTTGCAACCACTGAATATGCATGCAGGACCAAAATCTGCCTCATGCAAGAGACTACGTGATAAAACTTGAGACAGATGCGTTGCAGAAAAAACATCAGAAGAAAGATGTGTCGTCTGCTTCACCTCACTCGTCAACTACGAATATGGATCTAGTCCTACTCCAAGTGCATCACAGGAGAAAAAATACACACAATGGCAGCAGACCGAGTTGGAGAGGGAGAAGAACAACAGTGGGCCTTGGTGCACATGTGTCAACCGAATCATCTTCTGTGTGATCTGTGTTGCCCCGAGTGTGGAGAGCAGACAGGCCTGAGTGTGCAGATCCAAGAGGGACAGAATGCTGGTTTGCTTCTCGCTTTTCGCTTTGGCGTGAAGGGATGTAGGGCAAGTACTGAGGAATGAAGAAATGTCATTTTCCCACGTATTCGTCAGGACCGTTCAACATTAAAAATGTTGCATTCAAAAAATCAAACCCCAAAAGTGGTTGTAGTTCAGCGCTCATGAATAATGAAGGAGTGTAGCTTGGCTGTCCTCCAAAACCTGTGCTGCTGCTGTGATGTCGCATATAGCCAGCCATGACATACTTGCAAAACAGTTCAGGCACCATACTAAGACAACCAACTCGGTAGGTACAATGGGTTTGAGTTAATCTTGTGTTTTGTGCGTGTGTGGGCTGTCGTTCGTTCTGTATTTGGAATTTAGTCAGGGAATTATGGCCACCTATTACACGCCCATTAGTTCTAGTATTTCTTTTCATTGATGCAATTTCCACAGGTTTATATATCATGTGCAGTGATCTACTTTGCAGTGGTTCTACTTTCAGTTTGCTGTGGTTGTTTACTTTCAGTTTGAAGTTGTGGTGACAGGGTGCATCTGCATTCTTACACGCAACTGAGTAATTGTTGCTCATGACAAAAGCAGTGTCCATATATATATATTATAATATATAATATAATATATATATATATAGATATATGTAATTTTTTTTTTTTTTTTCTAAATTTTCAAGTATGCCTTTTATGAATTTTTGTTTTAGTTTCAATTTAGTTTTTTACATTTCAGCTGCAGAAATTGGTGGGGGTGGTCAGGTTTTGGATGAAGCAGCGGAGGCAGCCATCTGTCAAAGCTTATGCTGAAGTGGACCTGGACCTGCAGGATGCCCTAGACAGAGGAGAGGAGCCCATCATCAACACTGGTTTGTTTCTGTGTCCTATGATGGCACATGGATGAAGAGGGGTTTCACTCTCTGTATGGTGTTAGGCGTATGCATCGATGGCTGACAGGACTTGTGATCGACTTGGTTGTGCTGTCCAAGTACTGTCAGCCCTGCAAGGTAATGGAGGCCAAGAACTACCTGATGCAGAGATGGCTGAGTGGCGTCATCAGCATGCTGATGAGTGCTGCAAAAATCATGATGATTCCAGCAAGGCCATCGAGGTGAGAGCTGCAGAGATAATCTGGCGACGCTCTGAAGAAAGATTTCGTTTTGCTATGCTGAAATGCTCTCAGTGATGTCCAGAATGTCTACCATCCCCTGGAAGTGACCAAGCTTGAATGTATATAAACCATGCACACAAGCGCATGGGAACTGCCCTCAGGAAGCTGGCCAAGGAAAGGCAGTTAGGTGGACCTAGCGTTGGGCGGCTTACTGAGAAGAAGTGTGACATGCTGCAAGACTACTATGGCAATGCAATCCGTAGCAACACCAACTACATCGACAACATAAGGAGATCAATATGGGCTGGACTTCACCATCTATGTCAACTGATGAGGAGCCTCAAAACAACCACTGTCCACTGGGCCCAGAGAGCTGGTGCTTCTACCAGAGGGCACTTGCTCACAGCGAAACAGCCTGGCAGCCACAAGGACCATGCATCGTCAACTTTTATTTCAATCACCTTGCACATAAAATACTTCGGGTATATTGACGCATGTCTGATGAACGCTTCTCAGAAAGAAGACTCACGGAGGGACCCAAAACACGAACAAAGAGTGCCTGAACTCCATGGGGATGAAGCGGGTGGAAAAGATAAGATAATGTTGCTTAAAGCCCAGCCCACCGCAAAGGGCCACATCAGGGCTGTCTCCATGTTAAAATCAACTCACAAGTCATTCATTGAAGTGGGTGGAAGGGGGTGTGGGCAAGAGCAGAAACTGGTGTTCAATGGAGGAGCCTTTGAGTTGGTGAAAGTCAAGAACAGCGTCTACATGATGTGTCCAATGTCACACTTCATTTCCTGCTAGCAAAGACCACAGCAGGATGAAGGCAGATTCTGCAGCTGTTGGTGACACCCGTCAACGTTGAAGGACTACGCATGGCACGACGACTGAACGTCAGGGAAGAAGATGCAAGGGCCAGAGATGTATATGGAGCAGGAGAACACAAGGGATCTACAGCAGAGTATATTTGTGCTATGTGATTTTTATTTTGAAGTGATAAATTGTTTCAAATCCCTTAGTATTCCATTGTACTTGTCTTCAAAGTCACACACGTCTCCAATAAAGGATTTGCTCTTCTTCAATCATACTTCCTGACAAGATCAGATGTTTTGTGTGCCATGGATTGCTCATCTTCATGCTCAAGACACATTCCTGCACCCTTTTTGGATTATATACCTGCAATCTGATGGAGGAACAAGTGAGGGAGGGACAATTCTTTCATGACCACTCCAACTATTTTTTTTTAGGTCACAGTCTTGATTAGTCGTGTTATTCCTATCTACACCTATGTAGTCCTATCTATTTCTATCTGTTATTAACTAATCGGTTGAAAAAGTTTGCACTTGTCTGCACTAGTTTCATAGATAAGGAGCTGTATGTTGTTTTGGAATACCCAAACCAATGGACAGACGAACTGTGACCAAGGGCGCTAAGCGGTAGACTAGTGCGGACCAATCAGGACCCGTCATAACTTTTAATCAAATTATGGTGGGAAAAAAGTCGACCCGATAAAACAAGTTAGGGACTGGTTCTGACTGATTCAAACTGCGCGCCTGTTATCAAGACTGACTTCGACTGCGAGGGGTATAAAACAGGCGGGGACAGATTGCATTTGTCATTTTTCTAAATCAACAGCACCGGTCTTTACCAAAACGACAACACTCCTCCTCCCAGATGCCGAAAGTCACTCCTGCCAACAGCAAGAAGGGGAAGGCCCCAGGGTGGCATCCTCGCAGCCGGACCTGTCTGAGGGAGAACCCAACACAGAAGACTTCTCCCCAGCCCGAGGAGGCAGCCTCTTCGCAAGAGCAAGAGGAGCCAACACCTGGCAGGATGAGCCCTGCCACCCCCACCCAAGAAGGCCCGCAAGCTGTCTGGGCTCAAGGACGAGCAGAAGGAGATAACTGAGTACCTCACTGCCCACCCCGCCTCTACAGCAAAGAATGTCGTCCTTCAAAGACGAGCCGGAAGGACAAGCTGTGGGACACGCTGCTGGCTGAGAGGTGAAAAAACAAAAAAACTGGAGGTGAGCCAAGTCAAGACTTGGTACCAATCCATGTGGACCACTGGTCGGGCGGATCAAGAGCGGCTGCTGAAGAGTGTATCCGGGGATGTGTCCAGCCAACTGAACGCCACAGAGCAGTGGATTGGCACAAAATCACTTCCTAATCCCCCATATAGACACCATTGATGCCCAGAATGTGGCTCCTTCAAGGCCGCCACCCAGACTGCAGCTGGGGCACCACCCATGCACCCCCAGCCGCTGAAGCAACCCCTCAGCCTCTCCAACACCCTCCAGATTTACAAGCATGACACTGAAAAATGTCTTACTATAACATTCTTTCCTCAAAAAAAATAAACAAGAAAAAAGGGTGCTGGCTCATGCTTAGTCCAGGGGTTTAAGTGTGAGGCATGGCAAAGACTGAATTCCAAATATTTGTGTGCCATTGTGGGCAAACTCCAAGACTGGCATGGATGCCAGCCATGTGTGGGACGAGCACAGGGCGCTGGGCTACATCACGAGGACAATGACCAATGCCACAGTGACCAGCAGGACAATGCAGGAATCTCAGTGTGAAGGCCCCCGTTATCGTTTGAACTTGCAGATACAGCCCAGCCCCACGTCATCATGCCTGTCACCAACGGAGTCCGCATCACTGTGTGATTCACAGTCCTGTGAGGTCAACAATGATGTCACAGAGACTGCCAGTGACACTGACCCCACTACCCCAGAGATAACAACCACCAGTGGACACTGACCCCACTACCAGCCAGAGATACAACTACCAGTGACACTGACCCCACTACCCCCACAGAGATAACAACTACCAGTGACACTGACCCCCACTACCCAGAGATAACAACCACCAGTGACACTGACCCCCACTACCCCAGAGATAACAACTACCAGTGACCACTGACCCCACTACCCCAAAGATAACAACTACTAATGACACTGACCCCACTACCCCAGAGATAACAACTACCGTGACACTGATCTCATACCCCAGAGATAAGAACAATTACCAGTGACACTGACCACACTATCCCGGAGATCAGAACAACTACTAGTCAGACTGACACAACCACAACAGAGAGGACCACTTCTACTGAACAACACGACCCCACCACCACCATGCCAGTACAAGCACAGAAGCTATGAATTGCATCCAGTGCTCTCTTTCTTTCACTGCATCTGTCTGTATATCTTGCATCAAAAGCCTTGATGCAGATATTAAACTCAGATTGACAGCAAACTGAGGATCTTAAAACAGGCGATGCAGGAGAAAAAATGGACAGTCTGCAAGATGAGTGCAACACACTACGCAATCAGGCTGAAAGAACAAACGAAGCTGATTGACAGTGTGTCTGACCGTCAAAAGCACCTCTTGAAATCAGCACGTGACTGTCAACACACATACCACGTCCACTGTAAGTCATCAAAAAAGTCAACGCAGCCAGAACTAAAACAACTGGAACAATCTAGCGACGTGGGTACTAAGCATAGTGGTGTTACGGCTGACAAAGAACAGACTGTCACTCACGCTGTGACCGACTCCGTCACTGTCACCAGCAACAAACCAGCCTTTGACAGACAGCAGACTGACTCCACCCCTGTCATAGGTAATACCACAGCAGTCTCTGACCGACAGCTCAATCAAACTACCCCAAAGTTCAGGATCCGTCTTCCCCCGAAAGGCAAAATTGTCAACTCATTGTGGGGGATTCTAACCTTCAGTATATTGACCGACAGAGACTGGACAGGACGGGGCTCACCCATGTACGCACAATGCCTGGGGCGAAGGTGACTGACGTCACTGCTGCCCTCAGAGATTGTGCAGTACGAGAGGATGTGCAGCGGGTGGCATTGCATGTGGGGGGAAACGACCTTCACAGACACTACTCTGTAGACACGCTACAGCAGGACTTTGGTCACCTTCTGGGACAGGTGAAAAGAGTTTTTCCTGCTGCCAAAATTGCTGTCTCTGCCCTACTTCCTAGAAAACCTATTCCTTTGAAATTCATTAATTTGATGAGTTACGGCAAATCATTCAGTTTCTGGCCACTCGTGTGAACCGGCCTTCCACGGAATTTGGGCGGTTGGGGGTATGGATGTTGAGGAATCCATTCCTCAATGTCCATACCCTCCAAACCCCACAAATCCAACCACAAAAAAGAAGTGGAAGGATTCCGAAGAACGGTTAGTCCTAATTGCCAAGCAAGGCTTTGAAGTCATACCATTTATACAGCTATAATGTGTGGATCATTGGATGAACTGCCTCAAAAGCGGAGGTGAACTAGTAAACCTAACAATGGTGGGAGCTACCATTATAATAATCAGGTCTAGACAGTGAGTGTACCTCTTCGGTCGTATGCAGTGATCAGAGATGGACGAGACAGATTCCAATAGTGGTAAAGTCAAGGTAAGTACGGTAATGGGGCTTAGGCACAGGCCGACGTGCAAAGCCATATCAGGGCTGTCACACATGTGAAGTCTGTTAAAAAAACATCTTCAAAAACCATCCGAAATTTAATAACAAATCTTCCATTATGAAACCTCAGATCGATGAAAGATGTTAATTCTTTCAAGAATCAAGATCGCATCAGGCGGAAAACATATCGACCAGGTTTAGGGACTGCTGTAAAATGGTTGTGTCTCACATCATGCAAGGTCCCAAACTCTCTAAAAGATCGTTCACTGTGAGTGGGGGGGGGGGGGCCCTATGACACTTGGACACCTGCAACACACCACGAGCCCCTTATTCCACAACTCTTTCTAAAAAGGATATGCCGTTACTTTCCCACCCCCATCTTTCCCCCCAGGTAGAGCCATACGGTTTCCCTATAAAAGGGCGACCACCCCTAGTGTCGTTATTAGTGGGATATAAACAAAAATACCAAAATATACAACATCACGACGCAACCAAATTCCGTATTTTCACATCTTTTTCTGAATATAGCATGAAACAACATTCACGGTGGGGGATCATAATCGAATTTTGGTTTACAGGTTCCCAAACTCCCACGCGACGAGATATGTGGATGTCCTAACGACTTTCTCCCCTGTGTCAGTGGTGTTCGGTAGTTGTGCTAATAAAAGCCGGGTGTTCCGTTCATCCTCTAAGGGTTATGCATGTAACGACCAGTAATGTCCCGTTGCTAATTACCTCCAATAGTCTTTCCCGATGACCGGCACAAAGGTTCGCTCCATCTATTCACCTTCGGCTGTCACCCCCACGTAAATATCCACACCTCTAAACATGTTCTACTCATGCACACACATATTTCTTTTTAAAAGTCCATCTGTCCGACGTGTTGCTGCTGTGGAATAGTTGAACACCTGTGAATCATTCTTGCACTACCAGTCCCCTCAGCAACTTCCCCGCTAGTGAAATAATTTGACCATAGTGAATGGTATAGAGCACCCACGCTAATCGGAGATTTGGTTTGCTAGCACACCCAGGCCACACAAACTGCTCACTCGTGACCGAACTTCACACACACGCGGGAAAAGTGCTTAAAAGAAAATTTACCCACCACGCTGACAAGAAACATAAGATCTACATCAATACACTCCATTGGAACATCTATGTGGCCATTTGTGATCCGACCGACCTCAACCATCATCAGGGGCACCAAGTGCCATGGAACTCAACACACGGGCAAGCGCCAAAACCTCAACCACATGGGCACCACGTGCCATTAAGACCACAACCTTCAAACAGGGCCCTACACAGCTGCATAAACCCCATCCAACACACGGGTGAAAACGCCAATCAATCGCACCATCAACTACGTTTTATTCACAGGCGAAAACTGTCCAATTTTCAGCAACATCAACACGAACAAGGAACATCGTGTGTTGCGAAAGAACACACACACTGCATTCCTCCATCACGTGATGCGGAATGGAGCGAAGGAAGGCGGCTCCCAGTTGTTGACTTTGGAAGTTGTCTGGCCCGTATTAACTGCAGGTATTAGATACACATATAAAACTGCCTGCGTGTTCACGCGCTCCCACTGTTCCATATAGGCACCATGCTGTTGTTTGGCACTTATCGTCCACTACTCGCGCGTCCGCGACAGCTCCAATAGACACAATATCCCTGAATGTTATGCAAAACCCACTTGTAACCTAAAAGCGACTGAGGATCAGCACACGTTCCCCATTATGTTGGTGTCGTAAAGGAATACAACAATTATAGCCCGCCTATCCTAGCGTCGTTGGCATACCAATCACCTCAGGAGCGAATAAAAAAGCTTGGCTGGAGTCCACGTCATTGTTTATTCCGTTTTTGAAAATCTTCGGCTATTTGACCGGTAGGCTCCTAGGAAAACCCTCTGAGTTGTACTCTCACCTGGTCGTATAAGCTGCACGTGACCCCCACGAGCAGTGGGCGACGAGACCATTATTCTTATTGTAGATTAGTATAATGTTTACGATGTTGCCATTATAGCCCCAGCTGATCTTGCCAAAAGGGCCCACCCTCATCATAGGGGCACTGCACTGCTTGGAATGCACTCTATATTCATGACTGGAGCTCTACGCCACTTGACGCGTGCTAACTTTCGTCGACGCTCTGCAGTGCCAGAAGAGGAACAGGCGGGGGGGGGGTGGAAAACAGTTCCTTTACATAGAGGGTAACCAGTGTAGGCAAGGTAGTAAGTCTGATTATAGCCATGCTTGACTGCACTAAAGGGCATTTTTATCAGGGCTGTCACTGCATTGAAACTCTGTTCAGTTACTGTGGTGGAGTCTAACACTTGAGTTTTTGTATCTCTTCGTTGCGCACTGCTTTGCAGTGAACCAAGAGGTGGATTTCCCGCACGAACAGCTTCCAATAGATGGAACAGCTAAGTAAAGGCCCTACAGGTCAATGTTGCTGATAGCCCACAAGACGACTGCAAAGGGCCATATCAGGGTCGTACCG
Organism: Conus betulinus; assembly: GCA_016801955.1. Classification (NCBI taxonomy): domain Eukaryota; kingdom Metazoa; phylum Mollusca; class Gastropoda; order Neogastropoda; family Conidae; genus Conus; species Conus betulinus. The sequence continues at coordinate 9,329 of JADBJO010012873.1, read as the reverse complement.
CATTTGAAACATCTTCAGTTCCGACTGGAGGTCTAGAACATAGGTAACGCTTGGTCATCTGGCTTGTCAGGACCAGAGAGGTGGAGAGGCCACAAGACAAAAAAAATAATGGTGCAGCTAAAATGAAAAAATCAAAACAGTTTTACCAGTGGTCCCATGGCAATCACAAGGAGTAGCTAAAAAAGCTGGTGGGTCTTGACAAAGTTCACAGAACATATTTCAGGTCTCTGGCTGCAGTTAGAGCCCTGTGTTAACCTCTTTCGGGGTGTTTCGCTTGCAGTCACCGACAGGCGGAGTAAGGTAAGGTCATGTTGCTATAGCCCAGGATTTTTTTTTTTCGACGCAAAGGGCCACAAGGGATGTCACAATGTAAACTTCCACTAAAAGTATCAAAAAAAAAAAAAAAAATAAAAAAAAAAAAAAAAAAAAAGAATAAACCACTGCTCACACATCTCTTAAATACATCTAGAAACGCACCAGCACTTCGTTAAAAAGCTTTCTTCCGTAAAATCTTAAACCAGATGAAAAAGTTAATCTCTCAAAAACCAAAGATATTCAGGTGGGGCATCTTCCAGCAATAGGGTTTTAAGGTGACTCTGTGGAAAGGGTAGGCATTGAACATTCGTATCAATGTTCACTTAAATTCATCACCCCCGCAAAAGTACCCCATATGTTCTTCCATGTGCAGAAACTGACCAGGTCAATGCATCAAAAGGCCCTTCGTCCTCTTTCCAAGGAGTGACACCAGCGTACCTACTACTTCTGTCGATACAAGGGCCAGCGCGTGAGCTATCAGTATGCTAACTCAGGCCCATAATGTAGCACACAAGAGAAGAATTTGGTGCACGCTCGGAATTATAGTCTTGTTTATATTCTAGGACAGGTTAACCTATCACCATTGCGCTCATGCTCTCTCGGTAGTACCCACAGGCCATATTCTGAGCCCACCCAGCTCGTTGAATACATACAAGCTGACGCCCCTTCATGGTTATAGTTTCCCTGCCAATCATGTCAATCTCTTTGCAGACATGATCAGTACAGATATTCTGTAACCGTCCCTGGCGCCGTAGAGATCACTGGGTTAACCTCCTTCGGTTCGCCTTTGCCCAATAACACAGGCGACTGGGGACTTTTGAGTCCAGTTTCCCACAAAGTGTAATGTGGATAAGGGTTAGTGGGTCTGTTGATAGCCCCAGCTGAGCTGTCGGATTAGTTGACCCACCACCGAATGTTCCCTGGTCCCACAAGATGTCTTAGACAGCAAGTCTACGATACCTGCCTGTATCTGATCCCCCTTGTATGTACTTAGGATCCTCTCCACACAACCTGCCATTTTAGGTCACCAACACCAAATCTGTACAAAACTAACACGACAGAAAATTTGTCAAAAGTTTTGCATCGCTACTATAACTATTGATGCCCATATGATGCATGAGCAGATTATACTACCTCGACTTTACAGAAATTAGTAAATCGACCCACATCGTAATGAGTGGTGTTCACTTCTCAACCCAATAGCCAGTGTGCTTGAGTGTCTGTCTTATTGTGGGTTTGATCGGGGCTTAATTGGGTAATGTGCTTAAGACACGTCCAGCCCACATTCCAAAAAGGGCCTATATCAGGAGGCGGTCTGATCACCAATGTTCACAAGTCATTAACTCACATACGGCTATGATTCTCTAAAAAAGAGATAGTCTCACTTCAGTGAAAAATCATGTATATTCAGTAGTGAAGACCCGTTTCACTGCCCTCCTGATGTCGTTAGACCCCCGCCACCCCCCCACCCCCGATGCGCTTATACCATCTTACGCCCACCGTGTTTTCCACTATTCTGTTGAGTACCTACAAGCCTCTTCCGGACGCTCGCGTTTCAAATTGCTTTTAGTATTGTTCCTTAACCATATCCCCACTGACACACTACACTGGACCCGAGTCCTAGAGGCAAACACTCACTAATTGAAAATCGCCAAAACTGATGAACATGTAGTTTCACTATAGCTGTTCAGCATAGGCATGTACGCATAGCCATAGCGCAGCACACCACATTACTGTTGTCCTTTTCACCTACACTCATTGCTAGCACTACACGATACGACACTGCGCAGTCTTATGCTTTTAACAGTGTGTGTTTTGTGAGGAGTAGGCACACTAGAAATGCAAAAGGGCCACGAAGAAGACCTTGCCCAAGAATCGCAATCTGCTCTTGACTTTCAAGATAGGCGCAAGCCACTCCTATAGCACAAGCAAGAAAAACTAGTAACATGGAGAGAAGGAAACGAATGACAGACAACACTCCCCATTGCCGTGCATCCATCTCGTGGTCTCATCACAGTTAAACGTTCCGAGTGTTGAGAATACATCTAAGCCGATTTGCCCCCTTTTTTACTCCTCCCCGCTTTCCCGTGAATCCCCCCACCCTATACCCGTATTATTTCTTCTCTTTCCTTTCTGGTTGTGGATTTATGACTGTCAAACGATGTTTGTGTCCCCTTACGCATTTTCTTCCATTCTGCAAGTGTCTCCATCTCTTGCAGAGGCTGTCCTTTGATGCATATCATTCATCCACTTTGAGCGGGAATCTAATGAACAGCGTTTTCATGGTATCGACTGTAAAGGTTTGTGTCTCACATCCATGGGAGTCCCAAAAATATGTTTCACGTCAGGCAGGTACATGACCATGGAATGTTTTGTTTTTTTAACTATATCTGGGAACCATTTGAAGTCAACTTTCAAACATACAAAGCCCAAGAGCACACATAAGACATACATCAGAGGCTTGATGGCAAACAATAGAAGTGCCATCCTGTGGAACTGGTCAGTGACCAGAGTCATGCACTGGTCCATTCATGATTTGGTACTTCTGTGGTGACAAGGTTCATATGAAATACACCTCTGCCAAACACGATACCTGAAAACAGACCAGGGACGAGGGTGATACAAACACATCATCACTCTTTTCAGCACGTAGAATCCCATTGTACTGCCTAAAAAGAAGTCCACTGGAAGTTCCTAGATAGTACTTTAAATGCTTGACAGCACGGTTGCAAAATATAAAACGATTGATCAAAACTGAAGGGGCAAGGTTTGCCGCCGGTTAAGCGTTTCTACAGAGACGCGATTCATGGTAAAATTCCCCTGTCAAAGAAAGAAAAGAAGAAAAAAGGACCAGTTTTCGCTGCTAAAAATGTCCTGAGAGAGGAAGAGAGGCGGGGGGAGGGAGAGAGAGAGAGGAGAGAGATGAGGCAGAGAGAGCAGGAGGGAGAGAGGAAGAGAGAGAGTGAGAGAGAGAGGAGAGGCGAGCGAATGTGGATTATACAAATGAGTTATAGCCCAGCCGACCGCAAACGACCCAAGATCAGGGCTGTCCCTGTGTTCAAGTTCAACTGTCATGTCATAAAAAAAATCATCCACGCAACACATTAAAACACAACCTTCTAAAACCACACCTGAGACCTCATAGAAGAACTAAAGAGAGAGAGACGAGAATGAGTGTTGCTTAGAGCCCATCCCACCAAAAAGTGCCACATCAGGGCTGTAACCTTGTCAAAATTAACTAACAAAGGAGTATACGATCCATCAAGAAAGAAGGGAAGAAAATCAAGAGCAGAAAAAAGCTGTGGACAAGAACGCAGTTGTTCAAGAAGATCATGGTGTTTTTGCAGTGATATTCAGGCTTAGCAGCAGTCCTCAACACACCACGCTCAGCAGAAAGCCAAACACTACAAACACAACTGGCTTGTACAATCTTACAGTCTTCAGCAACAGGCTCATATTATCTTTGGAATGAAAAGGAAAGGGCTCCTGTTAGGTAGAACATGTTTCCCTACCTGGGAGAGCACTGACTGTCCCCACCAGGCATGTCATGTCGGTTCAGACACACATTCTGGGGTAAATAGCAACCAGCCAATTGCAGTTGCTTTGCAGTGCTGTCCAGAGCATCCCAGACGATGAAACCCATATACTGACCAGAAAATTTTCTCGAGTCAGCATTCCAACAACCAATGTGATTTCATGCATCTATTCTTGAATGTCAAAAAAAAAATATAGATATATATAAAAACACAAAACAACAACCAAAAAAAAAGGACAATTCATATCCAAGAGCAATGAAACACTGTCTTTCAAATGGCCCCAAGACCAGCAGCCTCTACACTGCTGTCCATTGCAACACTTGGATATCTTGGGACTTTAAGCCCTGGCTTCCACTTCCTATGCACAACACCAATATACGAGACTGATGTCGTGACAATCATGTCAATGGCTGAAGATCAAATAGATCAGATATCTGAAGGGGCGAATCAGGACACATGGTGTCGTCAAGAAGCGGATGTAAGACACATTCAACTTGCTGAAGACCAGAAAATCAGCTGGGTGATGAGGACCTAAGGTAAGGAAATGTTGCTTATAGCCCAGCTCACCGCAAAGGGCCATATCAGGGCTGTCACTGCGCTGAAGTCAACTCACAAGTCAATCTTTCACACAACCCTTTGAAATACATCTTCTAAAAACATAACTGAAATTTTGTAAAAAATCTTTTCCACTGTACATTTCAGATCAGATGAAAAAGTGTTAACCTTAATCTCTTTCAGAAATTCAAAGATCCTATAGGTGAAACACCTCTAAACAAGGTTTTCAAGGTGTCTACTGTAACATGTTTATGTCTCACATCATGCAAGTCCCAATGAGACAAGACCCGCAAGATCTGTCATTTTTTCTACACCAGTAGCCTGCACATGTCCTCAACGAAGAGAAAAGCTGACCTGATTAACTCTGTCGGCTTTGATTTAGCCTGTTCAACACTGCAGCTTCCACAAACAAATTTCCAGTGAGGTTTCTGTCCGTGACTGTCTCCCAGAGCCTGATGTCATGGAGAAATGGAAAACTGAAGAACAGTAAAGTGTCGCCTCTGGTGCTGAACCTAATCCTACACCTTGATGTGAGAAGGGAGGTGTAGTTGGTAATGGTAATGGTGAAGTTGCTTATAGCCCAGCCGACCGCCAAAGGGCCATATCAGGGCTGTCACCGTGTTGAAGTTAACTCGCCCGTCATTCATTCACACAACTTCTACATCTCTCTGAAAACACACACTGAATTTTGTTAAAAATCTTTCCACAATAAAATCTCAGATCCAATGAAAATGTTGATCTCTTTCCAGGATTCAAAGATCGGATCAGGAGGAACATCTCTGAACAAGATTTTCATGGAATCTGCTGTGAAATGTTTGTGTCTCATATCATGCGAGTCCCAACACTCTAACAGAATATGTTCCATTGTGAGTGGTACATGACATGGAACGCACCACAGAGATTCTTCATTCTTTAAAAGGTATGAATAAGTAAAACTATGAACGGCCAGTGTGCAGCTGGCATAGAACCGTTTCTTCTTTCCGACCACCTGAGGTGGATGAGAGAGAACTCCTTTAGGTTTGGACAGATCTGGAAGAGTTTGTTATCCGTCTGAGTATTCCAATCTTCCTGCCACAGGTCTCTGACATAATCACTGACTTGGTTTTAATCTGTGTAGGGGATAGATATGTTAGACAGTTTCCCTGTTGTGGCATTCTTGGCCAAACGATCAGCATTCATTCCCTCTGATGCCAACATGACCAGGAACCTAAGCCAAAACGATGTTGTGACCTTCCATGACTAAATGGTCAACTGTCGAGTGGTACTTCCGGAACCCGCACCGTTCACTGGTAAAAGGCTGTTGGGTTTCCAGCTTCAATCAGGTGCTGTTCGCTATGATGTCACCGCCACACCTCCTCACCAACGGCTAGATATTTCTTTCTCCCCCACTCCCCTTCTGCTCTCATCTTGAAGTTGTAGTTGTTCTCACCGTCCATTCTACATCCCACAAAGACTGTTTACTATCTGCTGACCAGTCATCAAGAAAAAGGCAACAACTGGGCACAAATTCAAAATCACTGATTCAGATATGCTAACTACTGACAAATGAATCAAAACATTCTAAAGTATTGTGTGGTGGTTAGCATCTGAAATGTGACATGAAAAAAATCAGTGTGTTATGATAAGGTAAGGTAATGTTGCTTATAGCCCAGCTAACCGCAAAGGGCTATATCAGGCTGTCACCACGTTAAAATCAACCCAACTCTTCAAGTCATCAAAAAAAAAACAAACAAACAAACAAAAACAACAAAAAAAAAAACAACACAAAAACAACAACCAACTAACCTTTCACCCATCTCTTTTAAAATACCTCTTCTAAAATCCTTACCAGAACTTTGTGCAAATCTTTCTTCCATAAAATGTTAGATCAGATGAAAAATGTAATTCTCCTTCAGAACTCAAAGAATCACGTCAGTGGGTCATCTGCTGAACAAAGTTTTCATTGAAGTCTGCGGTAAAATGTTTTGGTCTTACATCATGCAATGTCCCTAACACTCTAAAAGAATCTGTATATGTGAGTGGTACCTGACAGGGAATGCACCACAGAGCTTCTCACTTTCAAAAGGTACGAATGGATAAACATGAATGGCTGGTGTGCAGCTGGCCTAGAACCTTTGCGACCACCTGAGGTGGATGGAGAGGAAACTCTTTTATGTTGGACAGATTGGAAGCGTTTGTTATCCGTCTGGTATTCCAGTCCTCCCGCCAGAGGTCTGTGACATAATCAGTAACTTTTGGTTTTAATCTGTGTCGGGGATAGATATGTTTGGACAGTTTCCCTGTTGTGGCATCTTGGCCAAATGATCAACCATTTCATCCTCCATGCCAACATGGATGACAGGAACCCAAGCCAGAATGATGTTGTGACATTCCGCTTTCACTGCAATGGTAAATAGTTTTTTGTAAAAGGTAGAAATTCAGGATGATGGAGGTTTACAGCCAGCTATCGCCTCCAAAGCTGACAGGGATCAGACAAAACATCAGAAAGCTTCTGTTTGTGGATTGAGAGATTATCTTCATTGCTAGAACAGGCTGTAGTTCAGCGAGTAAGAGAAAGCATCTGATGGAATAGGTTCCAATACATTTGAGAAGGAGCACCAGGGCAATAGGCTGCACAGGCCACTCCCTCCCCAGATTTGTAAACCATCAGTGAAAATTCTTTTGAAGGATGGAAACCTGGAACACCGTTTTTGAATAAACAGAGGGCAGATGACCATGAAAACCAGTCTATAAGATCTATAAGGATTCATGATTTCCAGTGGTGCTGCACGCTTTTTCTCAGGTCAAAAAGATTAGCAACCACATACGTTTATTGAGAAGGTGTTGCAGAACAGGGTTTCCAGACTGACTCTAATGGTTAACTGTTTGAGTGGGTGACTCCGGATCCCGCATCTGTTCTTGGCCCAAAAGGCCGTTGGGTTTCCAGCTTCCACATCAATCGGGATTTGTCACTATGATGTCACACACGCCACACCTCCTCACAATGGCTTGATATTTCTTCTCCCCCCCTCCCCTTCTGCTCTCCATCTTTGAAGTGTACTTGTTGAACTGTTTCTCATCCATCCACTCTACATCCACAAAGGATATTAATATCTGCTGCCCAGTCAAGAAAAAGGCAACAACTGGGCACAAATTGCAAATCACTGATTCGATATGCTAACTACTGACAAAATGAATCAAACCACAGTCTTTGAATGTTGTGTGGGGTTCAGCATCTGAAAGGTACATGAAAAAAAATCAGTTGTATGAATAAATCACTGGGATACTCCGTTTTTCACAACTGGCCACCCTTTGTTTTAAACAGTTTTGTTTTAAGACTTCCCTTTCATTGACTACTGTGTTTGGTACAAAGATGTACTCTGGTGCTAGTCAACACTGTGATCTCAAATAAAAATGGGCAGTTTAAACAGGATTATGCGGAATTTCAAAAAATCAGGTTAAGGAACAATTTTTAAATAACTTGCGGCTCTTTGTTGTTTGAGAGACAAATCAGTCTGCGTATCTTGAGGGCAACATATGTCATAAGTTAAGGCAATATGAGATGGAACGTTTCTTGCTGTGAAGAGTACAATGAGATCAATTTCACATTACTCTTTAGACAACCAACAACGGTGTTTTACTTTCCACTTTCTTTAAATAATGAAGAATATTATATTGGGTAGTTTCGGAAACATAGTTTTTGAAGGTACCCAAAAGCTTCGCGTAAGAAAAAATTAAACTAATAATGTTATATGGTGTTGCAGTATGTATGTGTAGGAAAAACAGCATGTATATAATCACAAGCATACTGTCTGCCAAGTACAAGGTTGTTCCCGCGCAAAAAAAAGGCCAGTTACATGGTTGCTTCCCCAGTACATGGTTGGTCCCAGGCTTTGGTGCGAGCATTAACATTTCATGACAAGAATGTACTTCCTGTCTGCATGAACCACACATCATGCCAGAGAAGTGGGATTAGATCTTCACAAATCCAGAATTCCTGACCATGTTAATTTCAAGACCATTTTTCCCATGTCAAGCTTGCGGTTTCAAGAAACAATGAGTCATTTCCATTTACTGAAGCATCACCAGTGACTAACAAAACAAAGCAACCACTGGAGACTTGGATTCAACAGAAGATAGTTACAACCAAAGTATCAACAAAGAATCATTTCACATTAGAAGCGAAGTCTTCACAGTGTCGTTCGGCATTAGAAGCGAAGTCTTCACCAAATCCAGCCTACACCAGCAGAGAAATAACAATTTGCTAGAGGAGCAGGAGACTTACTTTGCCATTCCTGACCGACAAAGAATGCTTTTGGTAACTCTACGGGGGTCATTGTCTGGGTCACTTCCACTTGGCAGTCACCAGTCAAAACAGGACAAGAACCTATGATGATGGTAATCGTAATGGTATGTTGCCTATAGCCCAGCCAGCAGCAAAGACACATCTCAGGGACATCATCTCGATGAGGGCATCTTACAAGTCATTATCTAAAGAAAAAAAAAAAAACTAATTCGCACACAACCTTTAAAATACACCTTCTAAAACAACACACTGGAAACTTCAATTAAAAATCCCTCTCTCCGTTAAAATCTCTAGATCAGATGAAAAATGTTAATCTCACCCTCAGAAAACCAAAGACCACACAAGTTGTGGACCATCTCGAACAAGATTTTCATGGAGTCTAATGTAAAGTGTATATGTCACACAAGCAAGCAAATCCAAACACCGACAAGGGGGGGGAATATATTTCACTGTGAACCCATGTTGAACTTACAAGTTGGACATATGAAAATTATATGGGACATAAAAACAATGAAAAACAACAACGCGACGATGAAGCTGTGATTGCCTTACGAGAGACCACTTTCAGCTGAAACAAGAGACAGCTCTAAGACCTCGACAAAGGGGGAAAACAAATGGTGATGCGGAACGACAAAAAA
>JADBJO010012872.1:45388-55351 GCA_016801955.1 Conus betulinus | reverse complement strand
TGCAAAGCAAGAGCTCTTCCTAATGCCACTCGACCCCAAGACGGAAGAGGAACTGAACAGACTGGGGGAAATGTCAGAGAGAAAGACCCACATGTGCATCTGCAATAGTTAAGAGTCCCCTTAAACAAAAGGTGAGGGCAGAGGCTGTGGAGATAATAACAATAATAATAGTAATAACATAGTATTTATACAGTGCCTGGCCAAGGCTCTAGCCGCTGACAATCCACACTCTTGTTTACACAACAGGCTGCCTACCTGGGCAAGTGCCTGCTGGTGACCCATTCAGTCGTTTCCCCGTGTCATCCAGTCAAACATTGTTCACTCAGTTTTCCTTACTTCCTCCATTCTTTCAATTTCTCATGCAGGGTGCCCATGCTATGTGTAACATGTCATCTATACAATGGCCAAACTGGTCTTCTTTCTGAGAGCTGGTGATGGGATTTTACGTGTGTACAAGATGTTATGTGCATGTTCACACACGGAACTTTGGTTTAAGGTCTCACTGGAAGGACTACAAGGTGACCGTTCATTCCATGTGGAGTGTTGATCGTTATCCACTGTCCAAGCCCTCTGATCCTTTTGCTGCACTGGCTAGAGGCAAACTCTTTTCGACCTGGACGTTCAAGCAGGCCTTTCGCCCAAGGTGGCACTGAGGTGACTGGGCCAACACAAGCCAGCAAGGACCATCAGACCAGACTAGAGCAAGCACTGGAGGCACTGAAGGAACATGCATAAGATCGCAAAGAGACAAGTGTCAGTTCCTCAAAGACAGGCACATTAGATTAGAGGTGTCATCTCAGTAGATGGGCTACAGACTCTGGCCTGACCAAATCAAGGCGATCTCAGATGCACCTACACCAACCAACATCAAAGAGCTTTGCTCCTTTCTTGGCATGGTGCGGTATGATGGACAGGTTTCTGCCCGATCTTTCTGCAGAGAACTCCCACCACGGCATTATTCTCTGAAGGCCAGATGACATGGGTGTGGACTTCAGACTGCCACAGGGACAGTGAGACTCGACAGATGTGAGTCAAGGTTCTGACACACTATGATGTAAACCATCCAACCCGGTTGGAGTGCGATGCATCAGCTGTTGGCCTGTGATCAAGAACATTGAAACTGCGTCATTCTGTTTACCACAGATCCGTTAAGGTATGCACAGGAGAAATCAGGCGAGAGACCTTATCTCTTCATGCCACTGCAGTGAACTGTTTTGTGTGTCCCTTTGATATGTTTTGATGTAGTGATATACATATATCCACTATACATAAGTTTTCCCTCCAGTCAATACAGGGGTGTGGCCAACGCCCGGCCAAACATGAATTCCGGGTAAAAGAATAAAACACTCCCTCCAGCTGGATGGGAAAATAGCCAAGCCCCCCCTCTTGTCTCCCTCCGCCAGCCACTGACCTTCCCTCTCCCAGCTTCCCCACTGTGGACTCTCTTGTGTGAAGAAAGGACAGGATTTCTCAGTCTCTGCGAACAATCCAGTATGTCAGTGACCAATTAAAGTCCTGTTATAGTCCAGCCCGTATTTGTTTGGACGTAACGAGTAACCGAACCCCATAAAAGCATACATAAAACGAATCCATAACATAACAGAATCAAAAAACAGTCTCCATAAATCATCCCTCGTGCCATCATAACCCACACGTATGATTTGATAGGAGTGTGTGACCCCTGGCATTGGGCAATTTTGGCAAGCAAGGATTCGCTGAGGCAGGTCAGTACCAGTAGCACAGTAGTCAGTCACCAGTCAGTGTTGGCCTGCCCACTTCAGCCCACCGTCGGGAATGAGCATTGAGTCAAAGCAAGACAGAGACTTAACTAAAAGATCACACTGAAGGTCAGCTTGCCCCCAGCAACAAGAAGCAAATAACTGGCTAAATACACGAATCGAAGAATGCAGACAGGCCCAATAACTCATTTGTCCTCCAGGAAGCCCCTTTCAAATGGACTATTGTCCCTGCTTCGACCCACCAGTCGATGGCCTACGACACAGACGAGGGGGGAGGCGAGAGGCGGAAACAGACGACCTTGATTCAAACTCATGGCTCCCCATGTCATGTGCCCTCAGTCCAGGCTCATCGTCAGTATCTTAATTGAAACAACTTAAATTCTCTGTCAATTTCTTCCAATCGATCTGAGGACTGATTTCTTGATAGGATTGCCCCTACTGATACTGCAAAAAAAAAAACACACACAAAAAAAAAAAAAAAAAACCACCCACACATCAATCACGATGGTTTATGATACTCTGTGCAACGCTTTGGAGCGGTCCTTCAGTGGCTACCGGACAAGAAGGGAAAAGGGCGGAGAGAGACAGCAAAATGGGAGAGAGACCAGAAAAGGAGACCAGAAAAGGAAAAACACTGCCTTTTGAACTGATGACAGTGGAAACACAAGTTAAGGTGAACATTTTTGAAACCCATACTTCGGTCCCAGTCTGGAGGAGAACAGAGGATAAATGGGGATAAGAATTCAACATATCAAAATACTTGTGACACAGTACGTTCTGCACGGTGTAGTCTCATAACATTTCTCAATACAATTGTAACCTTAAGATTTTCAGAAAAAAGGAAAAGAATTCTTGAAAAAAAATAAAGATAAAAAGAGTCATCCATTTTTATTTAACTGCGCCCCGGTCACACCAAACTGAACTTTAATCAAAGTGTCCACATTATGGTGGAAAAAAAAAAAACAAAAACCAACTGCCTCCCTCCCCAACACCAATGTGCCAACACATTGTAATGTTCAGAAAAAAAAAAAACATAAAAAAAGAAGAAAAAACATGTCATATTCGTTGCTGGGTGTTGTACACAAGATCTTCAGATTCATTCTTTGTATAATGGTCTGTGTTCACAGAATGCAGCAGAAAACACGTGTTTGTCTATGATGGGAAATTAGGCAAAATTAGTGGAAATGAGTCGTAACCCTGTATCATGGAGACGGAATAATGACTGCTCGGTCTCAGCGGACAACATGTTTATGGGACAACAAAAAAAAAAGAAAAAAAAAAAAAAAAAAAACCTCAATGAAACGATTCATACTCAGTGTAATACACACAAAATACATGAATCTGTCTTGTCTGAATGCTTGTGAGTTGTTGGTACTCTAAACGACGTTTGGTAGTTAAGAAGATTATTCTACGATGATTACCAACCATAAACAGGACGGTTGGGTGTTCACTATTTGTAATTCTTCCGAATATAAAGCAGTGTGATAAAGGGAAAAAAAAGAACAAAAAAAAAAAAAAAAAAAAGTGTGTGTCTTTGTGCTTTTTTTGTTTGTTTTAGATCTGTCCCTTGTGTGTGTGTGTTGGTATGTGGTTGTTGTGTTGTGGTGTATATGTGTGTGTGTGTTGTATATTGTATGTGCATGAGTGTGGTTTTTCTTGTTTGTGAACATGCTTGCATATCCGCTCAGGGGTCAGTTTATTTTTGGAGGATGCTGCCTTCTGTGAGTGCTGTAGGCCTTACTGAATCTCTTCTGCTGAATGTATACCATTTTAATCGTGAAGGAGATGTACGGGTTGTAAACTTTACCTGGGGTAATTATTAAAATTTTTGCCCAACAGAGCATTCCAAGGCAATTCCCCTGCAACCCAACTCTTGACCACGTAGGAACGTCCCTCCCCATTGGTACACGTTCTCGCACCGTAACCCAAAGGGGATTTTGTAGGTTGTAGTAAAGTATGTGTACTTTTTGTAGGGTGTTTGTAGTAAGTATAGTAGGAAGTAATACATCAATATCCCACAAGAGGGCGCCTGCTTTCCCTCTCCTTGCTGTCAAAAAGAACAGGGAATAGGAATTTCAAAATCAATTTAAAACAGAATTTTCAGAAATCGCCTACCTGACCAGACTGTCGGTGGTTAGCTCTGACGGTACCCCGGTGCTTGTGGTAAATAGCCCGTTCTTAAACCACCACACCCCTGGAACGTTACCACGGGGGGGGGTAAGTCTAAGTAGCCTGCTTTTACACGGGGTGGTCATTCTAACGAAGGACTGGTAGTTAGTTTAGAACGTAACCCCTTAAGTTGGAACTACCACCCCACCGGGAGGTTTTAGTCTCTGAGTACCTATGTACCTCAGTGTACAATGCAGATGAACTAGTGGTGCAGAGTACCATGACCATCCCACTGGTCATTATGAGTGGAAAAATTGGGAGGGGGGATGATTGCACGGATTAAGAGGAGATGTTTAGAATTAGAGATTGGGAGGAGATTTGGAGGATGGGGGGGGAGGATTTAGCCGAAGAGATTTTAACTATTTAAATTTTAATAGTAAGTGTGTTTCCCCGATGTTTGTTGTTGTCTTTTGTACCTGTACCCCCCCCAATAGATTGATTGTTGTCAGTGCAAACCCGACACAACGGACTTATGGTTATTACGAAATGGTATTTTTAAATCGTATTATATTTTAACTATTTAAACAGATAAATTATAGGTCTCCCGAAGAGTTAGAGTTACCGGTGTAACTTGTTACAATGAAGCATGATGACTGGTGTGGTCAGTGCCAAGACCACTGGAGTCACTCTGACATATATCATAAGTATATTTTGACTATCACTATGTACAGTGTAATCAGCGTCTCTGAGTGTGGGAACTTTGGGATTTTGCAATGACAGACCAACCAGTGGTGTCAGTGTCACTGGGAACAGTTGTCACCTTTAATGTAATATCAGGAGCTTTTTAACTTATTTGTACAACATAATTAGGGTCTCCCTGACTTGTTCTGTTGTACATTGTACAATGTAAGTGACTGGGTGGGTGGGGGGGGGTCAGTTTTTCCAAACTAGCGGAGCTAAGTCTGGAATGACCTGGGGGGTTTTTGAGGTTTATTAATTGTTAAAAAAATATAAAAATGAATTGAAAGCAGGCTAGCCCGGATTACCCTGGGTAAGGTTCCAGAGGGGGGGTGGGGGGCGGGTTTGTGGGTGGCGGTCGTGGGGGGGTGTGGTGGGCGGGGTGGGTGCGGTGGGTGAGACTGGGCGGGGGTGGGGGTGAGAAGGGGTGAGAATGATGGTGTTACACGGAGTGGTGTGTGTTGATACCATCCCACCCACTCCCTGTCACGTCCTCTCAGGAAAGTCCTGAAAAGTACATAAGAGATTAAAAGCGGAGGGAGTTGAGTTAGGTTTCTCATTTTCTGAAGACTCCGTACAGCACAACTTGTCTCACGGGAATCTTCCCATCTCAACTGAGTGGTTAAATTAAATGATTAACTTTTTTTTTTTTTCTTAAAACTTCATATAAATCTGATCGGTGACTCGGTGTATGGGAGGGAGGGAATGGAGGGCTGGGAGGGAGTAGGAGGGGGGGGAGAGGAAAAGGGAAGAGGGCCCCAAGCGGGCACAACCCCCAGACGTCTTTGGTTCTCTTTTTAAATGAACTATGAACCCCAAAAAACCTCGTTTTGTTTTTTTGACAGAATTTCTCATTTTCTCAAAATAACCGGACACAATCCCGGGCCCCCCCCGACCTTGAGCAAGAGTACTGGAAAAGAAAGGTAAGATTAGGGGAATCCACCTCCGACTCTCTTTGCAGCTCTCACTGTGTATCTGACTGGCGCTCTAGTACGATCTCGATCTAGACCCTGATTGGCTGATCGGGCGGAGGGAACAGCTTAACACCCCCCTCTCTTCCCCCCACCCCCCCCCCCAACCGGTGTGGTCTCCCGTTGTAAGCACCAATGTGACCATACCTCGACGAGTAAATAATTTGTGCTTAAAAGAGCAAACCGCTCTCTGCACACTGCTATTGATCGTGCATGTCCCATCTTCTAGAGACAATCTGCTTCAGGGTAAACGCGTGCTTCCACCGCCCCTGTTCTTTTCATTCACAGGCAGTCTTGCCACCACTGTGTTGCAAATTGCACTGTTGTATAGAAACAACCTGAGACCATGATAGCCCCGCTACCACATGGTGTGGGAGCAGGGTAGTAGAGTGGATGTAGATTGACAGGGAGGATAGTAAAAGCAGGAGGAAAAGGCCGGGATGTTTTTTTTTCTTTTTTTTAAAGCCAAAACCCACAACGACGACATCATACACCCTTTGTACATCTTAGAGAGCAGTGTGTTGACAAGGCGAACTTGAAGTTGCAGTCTTCATTTCAGACCTCTAGAGATGCCCGTTTCCCACCAGTCAGAAAGGAAAGCGACAAAAGCGGATAATGAGAGGATGATATGAAATTTAAGCGAAGCCAAATAAGGTGGGGAGTTTACCGAGGATTGATAGCTCAGTTGGTACAGCACCGGACTTGTGATCCTGGGGTTGCGGGTTTCGAATCTCTCGCAGGGCCGCCGTGCCGGGCCGTTTTTTGGTAAAGGGGGATTTTTCCCTCGGAGTCAACATGATTCTGACTCCATTTCCCAAACAGTCCTTCGAATGAGACTATAAACCGAGGTTCCATGAGTGAAACACATGCATAACATCTTGCAACACACGTAAAAATCCCATCACCAACTTTCAGAAAAGTAGGCCAGTTTGGGCCGTTGGTATGGATGACATGTTACACATAGCATGCACCCTGCATGAGAAATGGAAAGAATGAAGGAAGTAAGGAAACTGAGTGAACGATATGAAACGATAGTGACCTGGATGACACACGAAAACGACTGAATGAAGCGCGTTCAGCTGGCAGCTCTTCAGTCGGCACTACCCAGGTAGGCAGCCCATTGTATAAACGACTGTGGATTGTAAAGCGCTTAGAGCTTGGTCTCTGGCCAACAATAGGCGCTATATAAGTATTCATTATTATTATCATTTAATCCCAATCTGTATTTTAACGGCTTAGTTACTGATGGCAGGTTTGCAAAACAAGTAGGACAGAAACACCATCTGGTGAGGTAAGTTTGAGAAAAAACAATTAGCTGCAATGTTCACATGGTCCGTAGTACTGACAGCAATGGCAGCACTGGCTGAAGCAGCTCTGTGACAAGTTCCAGCACTCTGATGAAGCTTGAAACCGAACTACTGCTCTGTTGTTTTCAACACATCAATAAATCATGTGGTCTGTTGTCTTCAACACATCGATAAATCATGCTGCCTGTTGTCTTCAACACATCGATAAATCATGCTGCCTGTTGCCTTCAACACATCGATAAATCATGCTGCCTGTTGTTGTCTTCAACACATCGAAATCATGCTGCCCTGTTGTCTTCAACACATCGATAAATCATGCTGCCTGTTGTCTTCAACACATCGATAAATCATGCTGCCTGTTGTCTTCAACACATCGATAAATCATGCTGCCTGTTGTCTTCAACACATCGATAAATCATGCTGCCTGTTGTTCAACACATCGATAAATCATGCTGCCTGTTGTCTTCAACACATCGATAAATCATCTGTCTGTTGTCTTCAACACATCGATAAATCATGCTGTCTCTTGTCTGTTGTCTCTTGTCTTCAACACATCATCATAAATTATGCTGTCTGTTGTCTTCAATACAACATCAATACATCATGCTATTTGTTGTCTTCAACACAACACCAATACATCATGCCGTCTGTTGTCTTCAATACATCAATAAATCATGCCATCTGTTGTCTTCAATACAACATCAATACATCATGCCGTCTGTTGTCTTCAATACATCAATAAATCTGCCATCTGTTGTCTTCAATACAACATCAATAAATCATGCCATCTGTTGTCTTCAATACAACATCAATAAATCATGCCGTCTGTTGTCTTCAATACAACATCAATACATCATGCCATCTGTTGTCTTCAACACACACATCAATAAGTCATGCCGTCTGTTGTCTTCAATACAGCATCAATAAATCATGCCGTCTGTTGTCTTCAACACAGCATCAATAAATCATGCCGTCTGTTGTCTTCAACACAACTTCAATAAATCATGCCGTCTGTTGTCTTCAACACAGCATCAATAAATCATGCCGTCTGTTGTCTTCAACACAGCATCAATAAATCATGCCGTCTGTTGTCTTCAACACAACATCAATAAATCATGCCGTCTGTTGTCTTCAACACAGCATCAATAAATCATGCCGTCTGTTGTCTTCAACACAGCATCAATAAATCATGCCGTCTGTTGTCTTCAACACAGCATCAATAAATCATGCCGTCTGTTGTCTTCAACACAGCTTCAATAAATCATGCCGTCTGTTGTCTTCAACACAACATCAATAAACATGCCGTCTGTTGTCTTCAACACAACATCAATAAATCATGCCGTCTGCTACACTGCTGATATCAACTAGAATTTGTAGAAATAAAGGTCATGATTTCTGTTTATTCAATTCTTCAGAAAAAAAAAGAGAGAAATAATTCACACACAAGCATGTTTGTTTTCTTTCTATCTACCTTTCTTTCTTTTTTTCCATCTCTTTGTTTGTGCCTTTTCATGGCATTTCTCTTGTATTGCCACTCATTCTGTCAGCCTCAGTACGGCAGAGCAGTCCACAGGGAGCAGTCCATGTCAGCTTGACATCAGGTCACCCACGACAGGAGACACTGCGCTGCTGCCCAGTCACTTCCGAGCAGCTCAACACTGCCTCCTCTGACCCAGCATATGCAGGACACAACCTTTCATGTTTCAGTTTCAGTTTCATCAAGGAGGCGTCACTGCATGTGGACTGGTCCATATATGTTACAACACCCGCATCCGCTTTTCTTTTCTTTCTTTCTGCTGCGTACAGAGGCTGATACTCCTGCGCGGACACTCCCTGCGTAGACAGGCAAGAATTATTCCCATCTACCCAACAAAGGCAGTGGAGTTTTTTGTGTGTATGATCGTTTTGTTTTTTTTTATGCCGCCATTAACGCAGCCATACTCCAATGTTGGGGAAGGTGCATGCTATGTGTAACTTCTCATCCATACCAACGGCCAAACTGGCCTTCTCTTCCGAAAGTTGGTGATGGGATTTTACATGTGTGCAAGATGTTATGCGTACGTTCACACACACGGACCTCGGTTTATAGTCTCATTCGAAGGACTGTATGGGAAATGGAGTCAGAGAGCCAATGTTAACTCCAAGGGAAAAATCCCCCTGTACTGAAACAGCCTGGCTGAGATTCAAACCCCTGACCCCAGGATCACGAGTCCGGCGCTCTATCAACTGGGCTATTCCGGTCCCCACCACATCCGGATGTATGTGTATGGGTGTGTGGGCACGGGCCCAAATTTGTGTGCCAGTGTATGAAGTGCACGAGCGCATGCGTGTATGTATGTTTGCGTGTGCATTGTGTGTGTGTGTGTGTGTGTGTGTGTGTGTGTGTGTGTGTGTGTGTGTGTGTGTGTGTACACGTATGCACATGCATATACTTGTGTTTGTGTGTGTGTGTGTGTGTGTGTGTGTGTGTGTGTGCATACATATGTGTGTGTGTGTGTGTGTGTGTGTGTGTGTGTGTGTGTGTGGTGTGTGTGTGTGTGTGTGTGTGTGTACGTGTGCAGAAGTGCATGTGCATGTTTGTGTGTGTGATTTGTGGGCTTGTGTGAGCATGTTCCTGCATGCACGTGTCTACTCGTGTATGTGTACGTACATATGTGTGCATGTTGTGTGCCTGTCTTACATACCTTTTAAGCTCCCTACAAACAACGAAAGTCCAAGACTAGTGTAAATGATGCCTCTTTCCTGAGCACACTACCATGTTCATCCAAAGATGAGTCTCCAGAACCCTGCTGACATTGATGCTTTTGATAGACACTTGTTGACACTGATGCTTTTGACAGACACTTGTTGACACTGATGCTTTTGACAGATACTTGTTGACATTGATGCTTTTGACAGACACTTGTTGACACTGATGCTTTTGACAGACACTTGTTGACACTGATGCTTTTGACAGACACTTGTTGACACTGATGATTTGATAGACACTCACGAAAGGCATGGACACGAACAGGAAATCAGAACTGAGGTCACAATGAGAGCCAGACATTGAAGAACTGAGATCACAATGAAAGCCAGACATCGAAGAACTGAGGTCAC
>JADBJO010012872.1:35388-40388 GCA_016801955.1 Conus betulinus | reverse complement strand
ATTGTGTTGTTATAACATTATGAAAATGGGAGGGAGGGTGGGAGTTTCAGACAATGGAAGGTGTGAACAGAGGCACTTGATGTTAGTGGTGGTAAACACTTTTCTTAGTGAAAAAAGGGGGGGAGGAGGACAATGTGAAAAAGTGAGGGGCAGGAGGTAATGGTTCACTGATGCCAAAAGAGAACGTGAAAAAGTGAGGGGTGGACGGGGGAGAGGGCAGGGGGGGTCATGGTTCATTGATTCCATTGGGAGACAATCTCTTCGTGGGGTGTTGCCTTGTGACCTATCATCTATATTCTGAATCTCTATTCACTTGATTGTCTTGCGGTTACCAATTCTTCTTTTCAAAGGTATCTGTGTGCGTGTGTTGCCATTAAATTTCGGGGCTACAAGTTCATTCAGTTTTTTTTTAATATATATATAAATCATGGGTTTGAATAGGAAAATCTTTTCCCCTTGAAATTCATTTCAAGTTTAGCAGCGTCTACTTTCACCGGGATGAATAAGGGATGCTGTACAGAGCTAGTTTGGTCTCCCTGCAATGGCAGTGAAAGCAGAGTAGTTGCTGATGAACTCTGTACTGAGCGCTTCACTTGCCTTTTACATATTTTCAGACTGTATGTTGAAATAATGGTGTTTCAATGGTGTGTTTGCCTCGTGCAGGTATTCTGGAGCTGAGGGTACTCTGGCACTGGCAATACCTGAGAAGCCAGGTGAAAGAGGTCATCCTATGCGTCCTTTGTGATTGACCTGTGGCTCTGCGATCAGCGATCCTTACATGTGGTGTTAACACTTCTGAGACTGGGTGAGCCATGACAGTGCTGCAGCCATTCAAATAAATCATCAACAGACAGTCCTGCTGCATCCATTTTCAGACACAAATTCTTGTTGAGGAGGCTAGTCTTCAGAGGTCAAATTCTCTGCGACTGAATCACCGGTCACAGACAGAAGTTTCGGCAGACACAGAATGAGTGAACAAAACGTCACAACACAGCTTTCACTCTGTTCACTTCTTCTTCTTTTTTTTTTTTTTTTAATTCACAGGAGGGTGGTCAATAGCCGTAAAAGAAAGGAATGCTGTCCAAGATTTACCATATATATAGAGAGCTGGGTACAGCATGGTACAGCTTCATTTTTCGTTCATCTAAACGAATGTTATCTTCTACCAGCACAGGACGCAAACCAAGGTTAGGTATTCGGTCTAAGACATTTTGATTGGTTCCTGTCCAGGAGGATCCACAGAGCACCACGACATGCATGGAAGGTCACATCATAGGGGTGAACATCCACCGCCCTGCCATACGTTCAGGCAGAGCGTGTGGTCAGCCAGTGACAGAAAAAGGTACACCCCCTATTCCTTTTCACTCCAACACCCCCTCCTCTTTCTCACACTAGCAGTCATAAGCTTTTATGATTTTTCAAACTTACCTGATCACACTTGCACCAATATCCTCCCTCCTCCTGTTTCAGCAAGTGGACCGGCCCCAAAATACAGGTGGAAAAAAAAAAAAGCTACTTGATGCCACCAATGCAAAACATTTGAAAACTACTGTTAGAACATGACGTACCATTTATGATGATCAAAAAGGAAGTATCACACACACACACACACGCACGCACACGCACGCACGCACGCGCACACACACGCGCGCACACACACACCCACATACATACACACACACACACACGCGCGCGCACACACACACACACACACACACACACACACATGGACACACACACACACACATGCACACACACACACACACACACACGCACATACATACAAACACACACACACACACACAACACACACACACGCACGCACACACACACATACAAACACATACTTGTAAACAAACACACACACACACACACTCACACACACACACACACACACACGCACATACAAACACATACACATACACACACACATACAACACACACACACACACACAACAAACACACACACACACATACAAACATACACACACACACGCACACACACTCACACACACACACACGCACACACACACACACACACTTTTTACCTAGCTAAAGATAATCCAAACCTGGTGGCTGTTTACAGGACAATTTCCATAACACTGATTTCTTAGTTGGTTTGTCCATTTTCTGTTTACAGGACAATTTCCATAACACTGATTTCTTAGTTGGTTTGTCCATTTTCTGTTCACAGGACAATTTCCATAACACTGACTTCACTGTTGGTTCTTCCATTTTTCTGTTTTTACAGGACAATTTCCATGATACTGACTTCACTGCTGGTTCTTCCATTTCTGTTTACAGGACAATTTCCATAACACTGACTTCACCGTTGGTTTGTCCATTTTCTGTTTACAGAACAATTCCATAACACTGAATTCACTGCTGGTTTGACCATTTTCTGTTTATTGTGTCGATTCTCAGTTGGGTTTATGCATTAGCGATCTATCAACTATGGTGCCGGAATAGGAATGATTAAAATCAGTGATATTGACACCCAATTCATCTCCTAATTCTTAAGGCAACTTCATTTTTTCCAGATACCACTTCACATCGCTGGATCTCTGGAAGCATAACTGGCTTTTGGCTGGTAGGGCGCCAAAACGAGGGACGAAAGGAACACATGGACCAGTGGAATCATTTATCCCGACTAGTTTCTGAGAATGTAACTGCAAAGAAAAGCTTTCTGGAATCAATGCAACATTTATGTCAGCAAGAAAACTGACACCTCAAAGACTGTCAAGCTGATTCATAATTCTCAGAAAGTATTAACAGCTTTATATGCATACTTCTATGAAGGACAATTATTATCAAATATATTACAGAACTATTACGGAACGGTATACTTTTTGTGAGCCCAGCATTTTAAACATCTTGTCAACTTGAGATAAAACACCATAATCAATATTCTTCTTTTCAAGTTCAGTCTTAGTTAGTAGAAAGAAACTCATGGAGAGCGTGGCAGCAGAGAGTCCTCAGAAGAGAAGCCCCCTTCAAGCGAGTGTTTCGGCCCTTATCTCCTGACACTCTAGGGGGGTTGGGCCACACCCGGTTCATGACTCCGGATGTCCCTCTGCTGCCCCTTTTTTTTTTTTCCCATCTTGGGATGAGCCATGACTGGGATTCGAACCCATGCCCTTCTGGACATGCTCGTTTCCACTTAATGACTCGCGCACTAACCACTGAGCCACAGGGACACCTGATATTTGTAGGAAAGTAAGCCTTATGAAGTTCACTTTTGTTCCTCCTTGACCAGATCCAACTTGAACACCTCTCTGCCGCTTCTGCCATTGCTTTCAGGGCTTTGGTTTTTTCCCTCCCTGCAACTGAGAGCTGTTTCATGAGGCTGTATGCAGACGTTCCCACAAACCCCCTAGCTCCAATTTCTGCAGTGAGAACTTTGACCTGATAGCCTTCTCTCCTCAGGCTGTTTGCCAGATCAGCATACTTTTCAGTCTTGTAGATCTGAGCTGCCTCCATTCTGTTCTCATATGGCACCGTGAGCTCGATCATGATCAGCTGCTTGGTTGACTGAGAGTGTAATACTATGTCTGGTCTCATGCCACTCTTGCTGATAATCTCTGGGTGACTATTCCATTCTGGGAGGTCTGCTGTGCACTCCCAGTCATCTGCCCCGTCTAGCAGACTCTGCCTGTATGTTCCGAGTGGCACTGTTGTTCTTGGCCATGATTCGCTGCCTCCTGCCGTGAAGAATGTTGCGGTGCTTTTGGAGTCCTGATTTTCCCTTTTGTGGTGTTGGTACTAGCCCAGACTACTTGTACAATCTCTTTGAGCACTTGGTTGTGCCTCCATGTGTACCTTCCTTGAGCCAGGGCTACTTTACATGAGCTTAGGACATGCTCCACTGTTTGTTTTTCATGGCAAAGGGGGCATGAAGGATCGTCTGTTTTTTCCCCACTTCACCAGGTTTGCATTTGAAGGCAGAAGGTCATATGCAGATCTGAGAATGAAGCTGATCCTGAGAGGGGCCATGTGCCAAATGTCATTCCAAGTGAGACTTCTTTGGAGTGCATTCTCCCACGTTGTCCATTGCCCTTGCTGCTCTGCTGGACTGCTTTTTGGAGTCTTCGTTGGTCTTCTTCTTTTCTCATCTCCTGAATCATCATGTCTCTTTTGGCTTTTCCTTTGGCCTTTGACCACCATTCAGTTTTGGTCACCCCCCAGTCCTTGTCTGTTGGTCTGTGTGTGTCCTGTTATTTCTCTGATCTTGAGACTTTCTTTTGCAGAATCCATCGCCTCTTGAACTTTCCATTTTCTGCCTGTCTTCAGCTGGGGCTTGATTGCTTCAACCACCTTGTCTCCTGAGTCCTCCAGCATGCTTTGAAGTCTGATCTTCCCTGCTTTATATTCCTCCAGGATGGATTTCAGTGGTAGTTTCAGCTTTGCTTGGCGACAGTATAGCGCTATGTCAGTCAGACAGGTGGGACACCAAGCCATTTCCTTGTGAACTTGTTGATTTTGGATTCCATTGCCTCCACTATGCTGGTGCAGATGTCGTATATCATCAGAGGCCATAGGAGCTTTGGTATCAGCATGAACTGCAGACACCAGACCTTGTATTTGCCAGGGAGCCCACACTGGTCAATGGTCTCCAAGCCTTCTTCCGACATCTGTTTGGTTTCTTTTGCTCTTTCGTGTGTCTTTCAGCGTATCATCATACCATCTTCCAAGGCTCTTGACTGGCTCTTCTGTTACTGTTGGAATGGTCTGGTTGGCAACACTGAAGACCACAGATTCGGCCACTTTTCCTTTCCTCAGTGAGAGACTCCGTGATTTCTTTGGCTTGAACTTCAAATTTCTACCTGGGTGTTTCCGTGCAGGGGGATTTTTACCTTGGAATTAACATTGGCTCTGACTCAATTTCTCAAAAAGTCCTTTGAATGAGACCAAGGTTCTGTGTGTGAACATTTGCATAACATCTTGCACATATGTAAAATCCCAGCACCAACTTTCATAAGAGAAGGCCAGAGTGGCCATTG
>JADBJO010012872.1:7500-32323 GCA_016801955.1 Conus betulinus | reverse complement strand
GTTAAAAAACAAAACAATTCACTGCCATCCCATAGCAGCCAGGAAAGGTAGACAACCACATGAGAAGCAGACAGTACTTAGTTATCTGAGAAAAGACGGGAAATTCACAGATTATGCAAGTCTCTCAGCAAGCTTGTTGCAGGAAGTTACAATATTTCAGAAAGTGAACCAATGCTTTAGCTATCACCAACAACAATCAGGGGGAACATGATGCAGCCATGAACTAGCTGGTAGAAGAAAAATATTTTAGGGTCAATCATTTACAGAACGCTTGACCTGTCGTTCCTGTCATCAAACCTGAATAATGTACATAGTTGAAGCTGGATATATGTTGCTACGCCTGGGGACATTTTGTGCTGATTTATTCAGCTGCTGACTAACCCAGCCCACCAGGTAAGTTGAGTTTTTGTAAATTTGTCGGCTCACACAGCAACAATTTCCTTCACTTTAGTTCAAAATGTCCCATCCCATCTGTCCTTTTAACCTTCCTCCATCCCTCCACCCCCCTTGCCCATTAAAATGATTAAGTCATTTTCATATGGAAACTGAAGACTTGTATTTCCTCACTGTAGGTTTATTTCCGCTCTTTGTTTGGTTTTTGTTGTCCTACTTTAAGAATACCGATAGGCTGCAGCTGAATACTTCAATTGTTGTTGTGTTCATCCCTGTGTTCTTTCTCGTGTTTCTCTGACAAAACTGTACTCAAAGCTGCCCCTTATGAAATCGTGTTTTGATCCATAACCTAACTTCTCACACACACACACACACACACACACACACACACACACACACACACACACATACACACACACACACACACACACACACACACACATACATATATATGTACACACACACACACACACACACACACACATGTCCACACATACACATACACACACAGAGAGTGACATACAAAGCTGGTAGATTTATCTTTAAGGTTAAATTTGATTCAATCGTTCATATTTGAGTGTACCAACTTTTAATGTACCAGTTTTTACGGGTAATTTTGATTACTTATTAAGTGAATTTCAAATTATGCTCCAACAGATGAGAATATCATCAAAATGACCGTACCAGTTAGCAAGCTGTATTAAGTTTAATTAATGTTATGATGGACTGGTTTTTAGTTACAAACTGAGGTTGCAGCAGGTGGTTTCTATCTAAACAAATCTTTTTTTTAAAAAAAAGTATGTAAATAACTCTGTCAAACTACATGGACTTCCTGAATCAAAAGACAAAACACAACATGTTTCAACCACTTAGGTCTTCTTCAGGCAGGGTAAACAACACTCAGGACAATGAAAATGAAGAACGAGTTTTAGTTTGATTCAAGAATGTGGTCCTGCAGAATTCTTTAACCATGGTAGAGAGGCAGTAACTGACAGTGATACCGTAACTACTGTCTACAGAACATCTGGCCTAGTGACAAGTGGCCAACACCATAGACTCCTTGTTAAGTAACCCTCATCCTTCCCTAGACACTAGAAAGGACATTTCCAACATTACCAGAACTACCGTACTACCAGTTTGACAGCCATTTAATCATTCTGACTTTGCAAGCAGAGGTACCAGTACCTAGTGCTGGAGATCTGCAAAGGTGGAGGCACAAGGCAACAGATCCTCAACCTGCTAAACCCTTTGCAAAAAAAAAAAAAAAAAAAAAAAAAAAAAAAAAAAGCAACAACAAAATACCTTCACCACCACAGAAAATTTGACCACAGCTTCACAGACTTCCTGAAGGCATTCGACAGAGCCTGTAAGTAGAACCTATGGTCCACAAATAAAGAAATTAAACATCAGGCAAAAGCTAATCAGCCCCATCCTATGACTAAATCTCCAATGAGACCAGAGTGGTGCTCACACAAGGTGCAACTAAAGAAGGTTCCATACTTCAGCTGAAGTTCACCAGGGCTCTCTTCTATCCACACGCTTTTCAGTTCTGGAAGGCTTCAGGCCTGATGCACTCAAAGATCACATCAGCACAATAAGTTTTTCAAACAGTGACGACCTGGAAGACAGTGAAAAGGGGTGAAAGGCAGGGCAGTCTTTGGGTGGAGGACAGGGCAGTCTTTGGGTGGAGGACAGGGCAGTCTTTGGGTGGAGGACAGGGCAGTCTTTGGGTGGACGACAGGGCAATCTTTGGGTGGAGGACAAGGCAGTCTTTGGGTGGAGGACAGGGCAGTCTTTGGGTGAAAGGCAGGGCAGTGTTTGGGTGAAAGGCAGGGCAGTCTTTGGGTGAAAGGCAGGGCCGTCTTTGGGTGAAAGGCAGGGCAGTCTTTGGGTGAAGGACAGGGCAGTCCTTGGGTGGAGGACAGGGCATCTTTGGGTGGAGGACAGGGCAGTCTTTTGGGTGAAAGGCAGGGCAGTCTTTGGGTGAAAGGCAGGGCAGTCTTTGGGTGGAGGACAGGGCAGTCTTTGGGTGGAGGACAGGGCATCTTTGGGTGGAGGACAGGGCAGTCTTTGGGTGAAAGGCAGGGCAGTCTTTGGGTGGAGGACAGGGCAGTCTTTGGGTGGAGGACAGGGCAGTCTTTGGGTGAAAGGCAGGGCAGTCTTTGGGTGAGGACAGGGCAGTCTTTGGGTGGAGGACAGGGCAGTCTTTAGGTGGAGGACAGTGCAGTCTTTGGGTGAAAGGCAGGGCAGTCTTTGGGTGAAAGGACAGGGCAGTCTTTGGGTGAAAGGATGGGCAGTCTTTGGGTGGAGGACAGGGCAGTCTTTGGGTGAAAGGCAGGGCAGTCTTTGGGTGGAGGACAGGGCAGTCTTTGGGTGGAGGACAGGGCAGTCTTTAGGGTGAAAGGCAGGGCCTTCTTTGGGTGAAAGGCAGGGTAGTCTTTTTGGTAAAAGGCAGGGCAGTCTTTGGGTGGAGGACAGGGCAGTCTTTGGGTGAAAGGACAGGGCAGTCTTTGGGTGAAAGGCAGGCAGTCTTTGGCAGTCTTGGGTGGAGGACAGGGCAGTCTTTGGGTGGAGGACAGGGCAGTCTTTGGGTGGAGGACAGGGCAGTCTTTGGGTGAAAGGCAGGGCTGTCTTTGGGTGAAAGGCAGGGCCGTCTTTGGGTGAAAGACAGGGCAGTCTTTGGGTGGAGTCAGGGCAGTCTTCGGGTGAAAGGCAGGGCCGTCTTTGGGTGAAAGGCAGGGCAGTCTTTGGGTGAAAGACAGGGCAGTCTTTGGGTGGAGGACAGGGCAGTCTTTGGGTGAAAGACAGGGCAGTCTTTGGGTGAAAGACAGGGCAGTCTTTGGGTGGAGGACAGGGCAGTCTTTGGGTGAAAGGACAGGGCAGTCTTTGGGTGAAAGGGCAGGGCAGTCTTTGGGTGAAAGGCAGGGCAGTCTTTGGGTGGAGGAAGGCAGGGGTGAAAGACAGGGCAGTCTTTGGGTGAAAGACAGGGCAGGGTGAAAGACAGGGCAGTCTTTGGGTGGAGGACAGGGCAGTCTTCGGGAGAAAGGCAGGGCAGTCTCTGGGTGAAAGACAGGGCAGTCTTTGGGTGAAAGGCAGGGCAGTCTTGGGTGGTGGACAGGGCAGTCTTTGGGTGAACAGGGCAGTCTTTGGGTGAAAGACAGGGCAGTCTTTGGGTGAAAGGACAGGGCAGTCTTTGGTGAAAGACAGGGCAGTCTTTGGGTGAAAGACAGGGCAGTCTTTGGGTGAAAGGCAGGGCAGTCTTTGGGTGAAAGGACAGGGCAGTCTTTGGGTGAAAGACAGGGCAGTCTTTGGGTGAAGGACAGGGCAGTCTTTGGGTGGAGGACAGGGCAGTCTTTGATGTGGACAGGGTAGTCTTTGGGTGGAGGACAGGGCAGTCTTTGGGTGGAGGACAGGGCAGTCTTTGGGTGGAGGACAGGGCAGTCCTTGGGTGCAAGGCATGGCAGTCTTTGGGTGGAGGACAGGGCAGTCTTTGGGTGGAGGACAGGGCAGTCTTTGGGTGAAAGGCAGGGCAGTCTTTGGGTGAAAGACAGGGCAATCTTATGAAGACCACCTATGGCAACAGGCAGTTCAGTTGTTGTTGTTGTTGTTTTTTTGAGACAAGACAATCTTTGGAACGCAGACAAGACAGTCTTTGGGGGACAGACTGGGCAGCCTGTAAAGGTCAGATGGAACAGTCTTTTGGGTACAGACAGTAAAGCTTTGGGGGTTGAAACAGTAAAGTCTTTGAGGGACAAACAGTAAAGTCTTTGGGAAACAGGCAGGCAGACTTTTTAGGACTGGAGGGGCAGTCTACACAAGACAGAAAAGGTGAGAGTACATAAGATTGTGAAGATCCATTAGCTCATGTTGGAGAGCTGGGTAGGGATTTTTGGAAAGGGGTGTGGGGGGGGAAAGGTAGGTGTTGGGGGAAGGGGGGATCTGGTCTTCCTGTCCTCTTCTTCCTCCATCATGTGAACACCTCTGACATGATGACGATTATTTAAAAAATAAGGGGATGAAAACAAACAAAATAAGCAACAACAACAAGAAGAAGAAAAATGATAGCCAAAGACAGATTGCTATCTATAGTTGAAAGTGCTAATCAATGTGGAGCAGCAAGCTGGATTTTTTTTTTTTTTTGGGGGGGGGGGGGGGGGGGGGGGGGGGGGGGGGGGGGGTGGGGGGGCATTCACAGACTCAGGTGCATTTCAACCAATGTTAATTTTCATGGAACAAAATGTATTCACTTATAAAACTCATAACTTCCTTCTCAGATATCTGATCGAGATTCTTTCAGCACATTTTGAGCTCTTTTTGATGGGTGTGTTCATTTTTAAATCTAGTGATTTATAAGCTGAAACAAAACACAAAAAAGACCAGGTAACACAGAAACAATCTTACCTGTGTATTCAGTTATCCAGCAGGAAACTTCGAAACACTTGTAGAGAAACGAGGATCAAATGAAGAAAACAGAACTAGTTCAAAACGAAAGTACGACCTTGCCAAGTCCAACTTTAAATATATATTTTCTCACGAGAGCTCGCTTTTCACATGTGAAGGGCCTTTGACAAGGCAAATCAGTACAACTTTCAAGCAACAAAACTGAACAGAAACATTTGGCAGCCTCTCCATCAAGCACCGTCCATCTACCTTGTTTTTTTCAACCGTTCACAACTTTCCGCTGCGTACACACGGAGAGAAATGAACCGTGTTTAGAGCAAATTAAAGAGACATTGTACTATCGAAGGATTGCCAGTAGCTTATCCGTTTGAAAGTCGTAATCTTACGCCTAGATGATAACTCAATAAAACGCCGTGAGCCTACGACCATGACCTTAATTGTTCCTTTGAACTGGTCGGAATGGGAAGTGTGTGACGGTGGACATTATCTTTGAAAGCAAAGGTATGAAAACCGGGGCTGTCATGATTAGGCCCGATCAAAATAGCTCAATTAGTGGCCAGTCGAGTGCACACACAGATAGCGTCAGCCGACATCACCGTCGGTACGAATTAAAGTCGTGCACAAGTAAAGTGCTTTTCTGGGCGTTTACATTGGGCAACGCCGCGCCGCGTTTCCATAAGCCTAGTTTGACACCTTTTCATTCTGTTCCTATCCAGCTACAACCCCAAACTGATCATTTGCATCTTGGCTAGTTCAGAATTATCTCCCCCCTCCCCGTCATTTTTTACCCCCCTCACGTGCGAGGGAGTAATATGCGTGTGTTGGTGTGGCCAGAGACGTAGAAGTTTCACGTCTCTGATGTGGCTCAATTTCAAAGGTGTGCAGCGAGTGTAATTTTTCTGCTTACGATACATTAACACTGCATGAATGATGCTGCCATTTCTCGATCGATCACCGTCCATTCGGTTTGTTCTTAATCGGTTCATTTCTACGTGTTGCTCGCTTACGGCCAGCAGTAAACCGTTTGGTAAAATCGCAGGGACGTTGATCGATCGGTAGAGATAGCCGATAAGTGTTCCATATTCTTCGCCCATAATGTCGACAACAGCTTGTCATTCTTTGGTTGAAATCGGCTGGTTGTCTAGTTACGCGTCCTTATTTCTTTTTTTTCTATCGAAGTTTATCAGTTGCGACGCCGCCATGTTATCGGTCGCCCTTTTTACTGAAACTGAATAAATCTTACCGAAACTAAGGAAATCTTGAATGAGGCAGAGGACAGTTAACAGTAAATAAAGAACGAGTAGGGCAACGCTTGCTCCCACAATGATTTAAATGCACACCCGTAACTCCAAACGGATGCAGCTCACGACACCGAATCGTCTAGCTG
This sequence comes from Conus betulinus, assembly GCA_016801955.1. Classification (NCBI taxonomy): domain Eukaryota; kingdom Metazoa; phylum Mollusca; class Gastropoda; order Neogastropoda; family Conidae; genus Conus; species Conus betulinus. The sequence goes on along the minus strand of JADBJO010012872.1, from coordinate 26,142 downwards.
AAATGACGACACAAAAAACACACAGGACAAACAAGGAGACCCCCACTGCCCCCTTCAACCCCCACCCCCCCCCCCCCCCCCAAAAAGGAGGGGGATGGGGGAGTTGCCAGTTCAATGAGTGTGAAAACTCTTCTCCACAAACACACTATCATGTTACTCATTATTTACATGATGTATATGTGATAGCACGCCACCCCCTTTCTACGCACCCTACGCACCCCCGTTTTCTTAATCAATTCATTCTTTACCCACTTATCTATCCATTCTCTTCTTTTATGAACCCTGCAAACACCATTTCTATCTCCTTTCCAAAATCCACAAACCCAAGAATTCTGGTTGCAAAGTGAGACGACTGCAGGCGGAAATCTAAACAAGTATTAAATAAATGTCGGCGAACCGCCCAGAGAAACGTGGACAAACGAGTCACAAGACAAAACACAACGCCTTCTTCCTTGCGCTGAACTCTGAAACGATCTGAAGCGATCAAAGCTAAGTGAATTTTCGTTATTTTATTCGTTTTTGTTTCACCTGAAGAAAACCTAAGAGGTCGAGGTTGTGTTTTGTCTTGTGACTCGTTTGTCCACGTTTCTCTGGGCGGTTCGCTGACATTTATTTAAGATTTGCCAAGAATTCTGGTCGACCGATTATTTTTATTTATTTATTTATTTAATCAAATCTTTAATCACAGGTACGTACTATGTTTACACAATACAAAGTGAGCAGCAACAAGCTAAACGCTAATAGTGTGCTCTGCAAAATGACAATACACAACTAATTTACCTGGCGGCCACAGTAACACAAATATTACATTATTTATATGAAAACAATTGACAGTTTAAAATTTATAAATCGCATGAAGAATACAAAAAGAGAACATCCCCGCCCCCCCCCCTTTCCCGAAAAGAGAAAAAATATTTAAAAGAAAAAAAGAAAGAAACGGAGATTAATGAAGAGAGACGATGAGAAATACACCACTGGCACACTCATTTGTTACCATCATAATTTGCAATAATGGCAACATTTTTTATACAATCTTTTTTTTTTGTCATACCTGAAACCTCCAAAAGGCAATGTATTTAAAACCGGTTGCTTCCAGAGATAAACTTATAAACAGCTTCAAATATCAATATATTGGTATCTATATGCAGATTATGGTCACCTTTAACAGAATTTGAACATTTCTGTAGTGTGATGGGAGATCGGAAATAGTATTTGCGCGGGTTTCATTAAAACGAGGACACAACAGAAAATAGTGCTCAGCTGATTCCTCCCCATTGCCACACTCACACAGTGGGTCGTTAATTAGATGGCGGTTGAACATATCATATCTCAGATCACCTATTCCAAGACGAAGACGGCAATGAATTTTTTTTTTTTTCTCTCGCCAAGGTAAAAGTACGGTAGTATGACAGGATCATCAGCCGATAGATGATGCTTGACTACACTTAAAGATGGACTGGTTTTAATGTGATCTGGGAGACTATTCCATAAGGATGTAGTTGAAGAAGTAAAGGATTTCAGTGCTGCATTTTGGAGTTGTACGCTCTCACGGTCTTCTCCTGTGATAAGGATCCCTGTCAAAACAAGACCAGGCAAAAGATCAAGTAAATAATCCGGACACATGCCGTTTATCATTTTATGATAATAATTTTATGTCTTTTCCTCCTTTCCTTGAGTGAGCAAAATCCAGATTCTTCATATAATTTTTGATGACTTGTTCCACGAACAGCTCCAATAATTGTTCTTACAGCTTCTAAGTGTAAGTTTTTCAAGAGAATTGGATTGCATTTCGGAGCAGTTGTCCCACACAACATCTGCATAGTCAAAATTAGGTAATAAGAAAGATTTATACATGATTTCTAAGGCTCTCCTACTAAATCTATATTTTAAAACTTTTCATACAGGAAAGCAGCACAGTGATTTTGTTTCGTATACATTAATACGTTCATCCCACTTGCAATTATTTTCAAGTATAAGTCCTAGATGTTTAGTCTTTGCCTTGAAGATGTGTTTTCCAAATTATAAGGGTAAAACTAGATAATTGCCTCGTAAAAAGTTAAGTAATTCTGTTTTCTCTTCACTGAATTTTAATTCCAGCGCTGCGCCCAAAGATGCATCTTTCGTAGATCAGAATTGATTGTTTCTGTGCGAATAGTAGGATCATTAAGTGAGAAGGACATGCTGGTATCGTCCACAAAAATTTTAACTTTAGATCTTATACTGTCTGTAATGTCGTTAATGTAAATAAGAAATAAAGAAGTCCAAGAACTGAGCCTTGGGGAACTCCTGCAGGGATTCTGACATAGTTTGATTGGTCATCCTTGATTACAACTGCCTACATGCGATCAGAGAGATAATCGGTGAACCATGCTAACAACGTCCCTCGTACGCCATTGCCTTCAAGTTTACGGATGAGACCTCTATGCCAGACAGGGTCAAAAGCTTCAGAAATGTCGAAGTACACAGCTTGCGTTGTGATTCCACTATCAAATGAGGAACATAAATCGTTATAGATACATAATAACTGATTGACTGTGGAATCACCAGGATAAAATCCAGATTGGGAAGGTGAAATGATATCATTTGACAATAAAAAATCGAAAACTTGCTTGTGGATACATCTTTCCTCAACCTTTCCAACGCAGCAGAGCGAAGAGACTGGACGATAGTTGTTACAAAGATCCTTCGATTCTTTTTTATGGAGTAGTCTTACATGGGCTTTTTTCCAGACGTTTTTGAAACTTTGCTTCAATCATATTTCTGTTGAAAATTGCAGTCAATATAACTGGAAGAGATGCAATCAACAACCTGTTGTGAATCAAAATCAGGCCCTACTGCTTTATTTTTGTTCAGATTCAAGATAGCATCCTCACCATTAGTAGCTGTCAAAGAAATGTCCGTAATTTCTGGAACTATGAATGGTACACCTGGGACTTCATCATTATCATTTTCTAAAGTGGACTGAGCAATGAAATATTTATTGAAAGCGCTCGCATTGTCCGTATTGCTAAAGTTTACAATGCCATTAAAAACAATTGGAGGTATTTCGTTCGAGTCAATACCTTTCTTTTTTTTAAAAAAGATTTTACCAGATGCCACCATTCTTTTTTTTTTTTTTTTTTTTTTTTTTTTTTTTAAACCAAAATTTGTGAAGTTAGAAACCTTATTGTCTAATTCCACAACATAGTCAAGTTGTCTTTGTCTTCCTCTTGATGTCACATAATTCCGAAATCGACGAAACCTGCACCGATCTTCTGGATCATGGTATGTTTAGCTGTACTGTTATTTTTTACGTTCCTCTATTAACAGTCTTATTTCATCAGTCATCCAGGGGACGTCGTCAGGACGTACAGTAATAACTTTAGACGGCACGCATAGTTTCGCTTTTTCCATTAAGATTTTTGAAAACATTTCAGCACTTTGATCTACTGATCTGTTGTGAGTAACGTCGTTCCAGTTTACAGCACCTAACAGGTCACAAAAACGATCTGCATCTAGCTTTCTATAATTAAAGTATGGTCCTTTTAAATGACTGGTTCTTGATCACAGTATGTCTAATCATCATGGCGCAAGGAACACTATGATCACTGCAAATAGCTAGCAAAACGTCAGTGGATGTTACAATGTTAGGGCATTGTGTGAAAACCAGATCCAAACACGTTGCACTCGACTCTGTAATCCTTGTGGGTTCATTAATAAACTGAGTGAGCCCTGTATCGATTCATGATTCCAAGTAAGTACGGTGAGGGTGTCGTAAGGAAATCACTATTGAAGTCACCAAGAATAATAAATTCTAACGAAGTATTATTTACCTTACAAATGCTTTCTTCTATCTGATCCCAGTAACTTACAGGGGAACTTGGAGGTCGATAAAATAACCCAACCAGTAGACTACTTTGGCCAAGTTTTGTCTCGACCCATACAGCTTCAAGGTCGATCTGGTCGAGGTTTACAAACTGAATATAAATAGCAACTCCACCATGTGGGTCATTTGGTCTGTCACACCTGACCGGAGGATTAAAATTTGTCATATGTATTGAGTCGTTCTTGACCGAATCTGATAGCCATGTTTCTGATACTGTGATAATGTCGAATGTATTATATTCTGCTTCAAGACATCCATTTTGTTTTCTTATACTGTTGACATTTACATGAATTATCTTCAGATCAGTTATGGTATCAGATCCCGGATTAAGTTCAACATCACCTGACAACAGCAGAAGCAGTTGATGAATGAACAAATATGTATTGTTAAATATCGTACTACTGTTACCACGAAAGTTGACGTGAATGACCGATTATTTCAGCTTGTTCTTGTACCACTAGTCTCATTTCTGAGTTCTTGGACTCGGTGTTTCAGTCTCTAGTTACAGCGCTTCCAACCTATGTTAAAGATACCAACTATGCTCTCAACATCTTCGACCAGTTCATGGTTTCCTCTTCACTATGAACGTGACAGTTTTGTATACTAACATACCTCACAATGAAGGCCTTGCAGCTGTCCTCAAGAAAAGCTATCTGAACATTGATATTACCACCATAGTCCGTCTTGCAGAACTAGTCCTAACGTTAAACTCATTCTGCTTCGCTGAAAACCACTACTGAGAAGTACGTGGAGTGGCCATAGGCACCAAAATAGGACCATCATATGCATGCCTTTTTGTCGGATTCCTAGAAGAAAAGATCTTTCGCACCTTACAAGTAAAATTTCCTGACTTCTTCAAACGATTCATTGATGATTGTGTAGGAGCCACATCCAGTTTGAAATCTGACCTTCTACAGTTCATCATAACATTTGTTTCCAATTTCCGCCCAGCTCTTCGCTTCACCTACGAGGTTTCGGAGACCTCTGTTTTGTTTTTTGGATATCCAGCCGTCCATCTCAGCTGACTCACAACACCTGTCAACTTCTGTTTTCAACAACGCCACGGCTTCTCATTCTTACCTGTTGTATTCATCTAGTCATCCACGCCCTGCAAAGGACAACATTTCCTTCTCCCAGTTCCTACGTCTCCGACGTCTGTGCAGTGATGACCAGGACTTTGAAGCAAAGGCACTGGACATGGCATCCTTTTTCGAGACACGTGGTTATGCACATGTCATTGTTCAAGAGGCTCTTGTTCAAGTAACTGTCTCCAGTCAGAAGCCTTGATGTCCAAACCTGATGCAGACAACAAAGACCGTATTCCATTGACGCTTATCTACCACCCCCATCATATTCCTGTCAAAAACATCCTCTTATGCCATTTCAAAATCTTACAATCTGATGCAAAGCTGAAATCGATCTTTCCCAAACCTCCCCTCATCGCCTGCAAGAGAGACAAAACCTTTGCGACCACATGGTATGAATCAAGTTCAGTGAAAACACCAACTCCTCAGCCAGAAACTACCTGTGCAATCACCTGGATGTAAAATCTGCGCTTTCATTGCCAACATCCACAGCATCACTGGCCCGAAAAGAAAATGCAGAGTCCAATCCCATTCACCTGCCAGTCCACCAACCTGGTGTACGGACTGAGATGCAGCCTCTGCTCAAAGTTGTACGTTAAGGAAACATATCGTACCCTCAACGAACGCTTTGTGGAGCGCCTCAGAGCCATCCAGTCATCTCATCCAGCACCAGTGGGGATTTATTTCAATGCTGATTGCCACAGCCAAACCATGTCTCCGTAGCTGTTGTTCGGCAAAACCACTCCTCAGCTCCAGAGAGAAATTCATGGAGTCAAGGATCATCTCTCGCCTTGGCACCACAGTTCCTGACGGACACAATTCCCACAACTGACTTTTTTTTTTTTTTTTAGTTTTGAATCATTCTCACTTCCTTTCCCCCCGAACCTCTCCTCCATCCCTTTCTCTCTACAACCCCCCCCCCTCACCCCAATTTCCCCATCCCACCATATTTACATTCACACCCCATGTGCATAGGATATTTATAACATAACATGTAGAGCATAATATATAGGCCTACATTCCAAACACCATCTCCACCATCCAGGTATGCACACTCGTAGACACATGCACATGTGGACAATCCATATGCACCTTTTTTTTTAATAGGAGTTTCCACCCAACCCCCCATCCCCACACACACACCCCTCACTCCCACTTTTCCCCCTCATACACACCCTCAAGTGTCCCCTTCTAAGCATGAGATTCCTCCTCTACCACTCTCTCCTTTTTCTCTGTCTCTGTTTCTGTTTGCCTTTTCCTTCCATCTGCCTCTCTTTTTTCTTTACCCATTACACACACACACACACACACACGCGCACACACACACGCGCACACACACACACACACACACACACACACACACACACACACACACACACACACACATGTGAGCGCGGGCGCAGGCACGCATGCATGCACGCACACACACACACACACACGCACACACACACACACACACACACACACACACGCACGCACGCACGCACGCACGCACACACACACACACACACACACACACACACACACACACACACACACACACACACACACACACACACACACACAGATAGTTTGTATATTTCTAACACGTTTTGTTTTGCATGTTCAGCGTAAAATATTTTAAAAGATTCGACTGGTCATCTGCGAATTCATTCAATCAAATGAAACTTTTTTGGAATCAAAACAGAAAAAAAAAATGTCTGACTTCAATTAAGGTATGACAAGGCTTGGAACTTTAACACCTTTCTCATTCGCGTTAGGCATATGAGAAGATGGTCACCACACGCATAATCCCGTTAAAATTTTCTACTGACACTACGTATTTCAGATGTCTATATGGAGTCGACAAGTTATTCTTGTAGCTTTGTCTGTTAAGAGAGAGAGAGAGAGAGAGAGAGAGAGAGAGAGAGAGAGAGAGAGAGAGAGAGAGAGAGGAGAGATTGAGAGAGCATGCAAAGTCGAATATATATTGTGATGCGCGGTGTTGTATCATATGTACTGTTGGCAGATTTCTGATTCATTGTTTAATGAGATAACCTCCAAGCACCCTTTTATCTCACCGAGTGTTTTCTTCACCTGGAAACTGTATCTTGCTAACAAGGAACGATAAACGAGGGCAGCAGATGAGACTATAAACAGCGCTGATCACGCCACAGATTTCTACCCATGTTAAATCTGGGTCAGGCCGGTGATTGACATACACTGAAATCAGTCCCACTTCATATCCAGGTCAGAAACAGATTAGGCTGAAGTGGCCCCTTACTTATCAGGGCTAGCCATATTGCAGGCAATGTGTATAGTACCTGTGACCGCTAGCAAGACGACATGAAACACCTGTTATTTTTGGACCGTGCGTAGGAAGCCTGACTGAACAAACTGCAAGATGACGACTGTCATCCAAACATCGATTTGTTCCTCTGGGTAGGAGCCCGTCGGGGCAGAAAAATCCCACATGACTATGATGATGGGAATCGAACAAACGACCTCCCGGCCGGGAGTCCACTAACGCTAACCACTTCGCCATGTCGGACAGCCCAAAAGCTGAAATCTGTCTTGAATTCTCTCTCTCTCTCTCTCTCTCTCTCTCTCTCTCTCTCTCTCTCTCTCTCTCTCTCTCTCTCTCTCTCTCTCTCTGAGTGTTGGGACTGCATGATGTGACATAAACATTTTACAGCGTGTGTGTGTGTGTGTGTGTGTGTGTGTGTGTGTGTGTGTGTGTGTGTGTGTGTGTGTGTGTGTGTGTGTGTGTGTGTGTGTGTGTGTGTGTGTGTGTTTGGGAAAAAGGAAAAAAGAGAGGCAGATAGAGGGGAAAGGAAACCAGAAATAGGGGTAAAGAAAAAGAAAGGGAGAGAGTGGAAGAAGAGGAGTCCTTATGCTTGGAAGGGGGGGCGGGCTGATGTAATTCAAAACTGAAAACCTTCGCTATGAAACGGGAGGAATATGGGCTGTGCAGAACAGAATCACGAACTTGATTCGGCAGTTTTACATGAGAGGGTCATGCCACGTATTTGGAAACATATCCGTGTTTCTCTATGTCTAAATTCCTCTAAGTTCTCCCAGGCCTACATTTGCCCAGGTCCTTATTCCCCCTAAGTTTAAATTCTCCCAGGTCTATATTGTGATGGTGTGGAGGGGGTAAGGGGTGTGCAGGTGAAGACAGGCAGATGGTGAAAAAAAAAAAAAGTGCAGGAGCCAAGGGAGAGCAGCCAGTCAAGAAGACACAGAGGGCGAGGCGGAGTTTTTTCCCCTTTTATTTCTCCTCGATGCCAGTCGCTCAAGGAACACTGATCACTCTCAGAACTGAATGGTTGAGTTTTACGTCCTCATAGCGAAAGCTTTTAGGGACATGTTCTCAGACAGCACCTCTAAATATAGAGGGGCGAACCGGTGTAACGTGGTGGTGAAACCACCCCCCTCCCAGTTTAACTCCCGGGAGTCAGTCAGTCTGGCACTGTCTCAGAGATTAACTCCCGGGAGTTAATCTGAGTCTGCACCAAAGCAACCCCCCCCCCCCCCCCCCAACAGGTTCAGAACGCCCCCCCCCCCCCCCCCCCCCCCCCCCTTCTCTCTCTCTCTCTTTCTGTTTATTAGGCCTGTTCCAAAATGAACCCCTACCAGTCTCAGAATAACTCCTGGGAGTTGTTTTTGAACCTAAAATTTTGACTCTAAACTAACTCCCGCGAGTTCATATAGGGCAGTGCCAAATCAGTCCCCAACCCCTTGGAGAGTTAAACTGGAGCTGTTCCAAACTAACTCCCGGGAGTTCTTCTGGGCCCAAACTTTTGACATAAAATGACTCCCCTGGGAGTTAAACTGGCGCAAGTGGAGAGTCATTCCAGGACAGGCCTGGAAAGGCCCCCCCCGGGGAGTTAGACTGCGCAGGCCCAGAATGGCCCCCCCCCCCCCCCCCCAGGCCCTCCCCTCTGCCTCAATTAATGAAGAAATGGCCAATAAACGCTTCAGTGGAGAGTTAATCTAGCACCGGCCAAGAACAACCCACCAGGAGAGTTAAACTGGATCTGGCCTAGAACAGCCCCCCTTGTGTGGAGACTTTGCTTTAAACAAACATCATTCAACCGGGAACATTGTGCAGCGAACATCAGAACATGGATCATAACAAACGAAAGCTTATATGGGGAGTTAATCCGGCACCTGCCCAGAACTGACCCCCCCCCCCCCCCCCCCCCCCCCCCCCCCCCCCCCCCCCCCGAGAGTTACTAGCCCAAAACACCCTCCAGTATAAAGAGTTAAACTGGACCTGGCCCAGGACATCCCCCACCTCCTCCTGGGGAGTTAATCTAGCACCGGCCCGAAACAGTCCCGCCTAGAGAGTTAAACTGGACCTGCCCCAAAGCAGCCCCCGGAGAGTCAAATTGGACCTGGCCAAAAGCAGCCTCCTTCCTGGGGATTAATCTAGTACTAGCCCAGAACAGAGCCCCCCCCCCCCCCCCCCCCCCCCCGAGTTAAACTGGACCTGGCCCAGAACAGACTCCTAGAGAGTTAAATTGGATCTGCCCAGAAAGCAGCCCCACCGGGGGAGTTAATCTGCCACCGGCCCAGAACAACCCACCAAAAGAGTTAAACTGGACCTAGCCCAGAGCAGTCCCCCTTATGGGGAGACTTTGCTTTAAACAAAACATTATTCAACCGAAACATTTTGCAGCGAAACATTTTGCAGGTGGGGGTCTGTTTTGGGGGTAGGTCCAGTTTAACTCTCTAGGGGGCTGTTTTGGGCTGGTACCAGATTCACTGCCCAGAAGGGGGCCGTTCTGAGCTGGGTCCAGATTAACTCTCTCGGGGGCCTGTTCTGGGCTTGTACCAGATTAACTTCCCAGGTAGGGGGCTGTTTTTGTCCAGGTCCAGTTTAACTCTTTCGGGGGCTGTTTTTTGGAGCAGGTCCAGTGTAATTCTCGGGGGTGGAGATGGGGGGGGGGCTGTTTTTTGCTGGTGCCAGATTATCTCTTCAAAGGGAGGGGGGGGGGGGGGGGGGCTGTTCTGAGCGAGTTCCAGTTTAACTTTCCAGGGGAAAATATTCTAGGCTGTTGCAATATTAACTCCCCAGGAGGTTTGTTCTGGGCCAGGTCCAGTTTTACTCTCCAGGAGGCTGTTCTGGGCTGGTGCCAGATAAACTCTCCAGTAGGGGGGCTGTTCTGGGCCAGGTCCAGTTAAACTCACCGGGGGGGGGGGGGGGGGGGGGGCTGCTCTGGGCTGGTGCCAGATTTACTCTCCAGGATGGGGGTGGGATGTTCTAGATTAGGTTCAGTTTAACGCTCCAGTGGGGCTGTTTTGGTCTAGTGCCAGATTCACTCCCCAAGATGGAAGGCTGTTCTGGGCCTTGTCTAGTTTAACTCTCCAGGGGGCTGTTCCATGACGGTGCTACATTAACTTCCTCTGGAGGGGGCTGTTCTAGGACAGGTGCAGCTTAACTCTCCAGAGGGGCTGTTCTGGGCTGGTGCCAGATTAACTCCCAGGAAAGCAGGGGGGGGGGGGGTGCTGTTTTGTGCCAGGACCAGTTTAACTTTCCAGGGAGGCCTCCAGGCTGGAGCTAAATTAACTCCCCAGGAGAGGGTGGGGGGGGTGGGGGCTGCTCTAGGCCATGTCCAGTTTAACTCTCAAGGGGGGGCTGTTTTGGGCCAGTGCCAGATTAACTCCCCAGGAGGGGGAGGGGGCTATTCTGGGCTTTGTCTAGTCTAGTTTAACTCTCCATTGGGGAGGGGGGAGGGGGGCTGTTCCATGACGGTGCCAGATTAACTCCTCTGGAGGTACTGTTCTGGGACAGGTGTAGTTTAACTCTCCAGAGGAGCTGTTCTGGGGCTGGTGCCAGATTAACTCCCCAGGAGAGGGGGGCGGGGGGGGGGGGGTTTTTTAAAGTGCCAGGGCCAGTTTTTAACTCTCAAGGGGGGCCTGTACCAGGCCGGAGCCAGATTAACTTCCCAGGAGGGGGGGGGGGGGGGGGGGGGGAGTTTAACTCTCTAGGGGGCTCTAGGCCAGGTCCAGTTTAACTCTCTAGGGGGGCTGTTTTGGGCCAGTGCCAGATTAACTCCCCAGTGGGGGGAGGGGTCTGTTCTGGGCCTTGTCTAGTTTAAACTCTCCTGGGGGGGGGGGGGGGGGGGGGGGGGGGTTCCATAACGGTGCCAGTTTAACTCCCCTAGAAGGAGGCCGTTCTAGGACAGGTGTAGTTTAACTCTCCAGAGGGGCTGTTCTGGGCTGGTGCCAGATTAACTCCCCAGGAGAAGGGGGGGGGGGGGGGGGGGGGGGGGGGGGGTTTAGTGTTAGCGCCAGTTTAACTCTCCAGGAGGGGGAGGGGGCTGTTCTGGGCCAGTTTAGTTCAACTCTCCAGTGGGTGGCTGTTCCAGTCCGGTGCCAGATTAATTCCCCAGATGTCTTAGGGGGCTGTTCCGGGCCAGGTCCAGTTTAACTTCTCAAGGGGAGGGGCTGTTTTGGGCCAATGCCAAATTAACTCGCTGGTGGGGAGGGGGGGGGGGTGGGGTGGGGGGGGGGTGTTCTAATCCTGTTGGGGGGCTGAAATGGCGCAAACCCAAATTAACTCCCGGGGAGTTAATCTGGGACAGTGCGAGACTGACTCCCCGGGAGTTAAACTGGGAAGGGGGGCAGTTTTCACCACGTTACACCGGCATGCGGGCTGTCTTTCTCGCTTTCTCTCTCATAGTGACCAGGATCGGAACAGTGTGGACAGAGGAACTGACCCGTATCTCATTGGACACGCGTAAAGCAGACGACGCTATGGCATGCAATCATTCATTAGGTGTGTGTGTCTGTGTGTGTGTGGTGGGGGGGGGGGGGGGGGGGGGGGGGGGGGAGGTACATGACTGAGTTTTATTTCCAAGATTCTGTATTCTTTTTTAAAAATCGTTTCATAGCAGCGGATTACGTACTTAGAGCATTAATTACAATGCAAATCTTCATGATTAATTGTGTGCAGAAAAGAAGCGCAGAATGCTGTATTTAGGATAGCTGTAAGGATACGGTGCTGATGTAAGCCTAGGAGGGGAGGGGGAGGGGGGGGGGGGGGGGCACATACGACGTTTTTGAAAAGCATTTCCAGATGGTGTATCCAGTTTGATGTTCTGATTGTTCGGGTGTTTGTAGGACGCGGTTGTTCCACAAGCGTATCAACACACATTCCTGTATGATGTAGGCGTGTAAGAACTCCCCGACGCTACTTGGGTCCTTTCGCAAGTGTTTCGCTGAGGCTGGCAACTGGGATTTGTTTGTTTGCTTATGTTTTTTTTTTCTTCGTTGTTATTATTTTGTCATATATCTGCTCTTGCAGAAATGATATCCTTTTTAGGTCACGCTGTTGTGGGTGTCTGTAAAGTGCGTTTCGCAAAGACTTTAATTTCATGTTTTTATGTATAGCAGTCTCGATCTCGATCTTCTTTGTTTTTTTTCCCAGTATTGTTTCTACACTTGTTCTGTAACGTGAGGCAGTTTGGTGTCTTTTTTCTGCGGAATTAGACATATGTGTGTGTGTGTGTGTGTGTGTGTGTGTGTGTGTGTGTGTGTGTGTAAATATATATCTAATGTATACACATCAGTACGTGTTTATGTGTGTGCACATAGTATGCACGTGTATGTAGGCGTGTGTTCAAGCATTTGAATGCGTCAACTTGTGTGCAAGTGCACTTTTCAGTATGAGAGAGAGAGAGAGAGAGAGAGAGAGAGAGAGAGAGAGAGAGAGAGAGAGAGAGAGAGAGAGAATGAGAATCAACATGCACGCACACACGCAAGCACGCACAGACATACACAAAGAGAGACAGACAGACAGACAGAGAGAGAGAGAGACAGAGAGAATCAACATGCACCCACACACGCAAGCACGCACAGATATACACAAAGAGAGAGAGAGAGAGAGAGACAGAGAGAGAGTGACATGCACGCACACACGCAAGCACGCACAGATATACACAAACAGACGCACAGACAGACAGAGACAGCAGACAGACAGAGAGAGAGAGAGAGAGAGAGAGAGAGAGAGAGAGAGAGAGAGAGAGAGAGAGAGAGAGAGACATTATGCAGAATTCAACACCCGAGAAATGACAACAGAGAACGAAGTGTCCAGATTCCGACATATTTATTTTTGTCCTCGCTTTGCCACATATAATTCCATTAATTCATGCAACCAATACATACTTCATTTCATACATCAATACTATACGGAATCATTCTAATTAGTCATACATCAATTTCATTCTTCTCTCATTATTTTAGCATCATTACCAAAACTGCAAGAACATACTAGAACTACAAGAAAAATGGCCACTTAAAACCGTTCTTAATTTGCTTTTGATGCATGATGCAAACACATTCTCTTATCTTTGATGTACAGTTTCCATAATGATCTGACGTTAACTTCTTGACATCTTTTTTACTTTTCCATTAAAAAAAAATCATCATTAGTTTTCATAGGCCTTTTCATTCCTCTTTCCTTACATTTACACACCTTTTCCGTGCATTTTGGTTGCCTGCGGGAAAGTCCATTCATCTGTTACACATCATTTCCAATCACATTTCAAAATATAGACATCGGTATTCATTCTGATTCATCTTGAATAAATATTTTCATTTCATCAGTCTTTGGCAATGTTTAAAACAGTATTTCCATACATTCTTCACAAAATCAAACAAAATTCTACCGGTCTGTAACATAAGCTCTGATTCATCTTTCATTAGATTTCAAAAACGATTTCCTCCATCCCCCCCCCCCCCCCCCCCCCCCCCCTCCTCCAATGAATTTCAAAGTCAAAAGAAAATTGCCATATTATCTTATTTTCCCCCCTTAAATGTAGACTACAGTCTGCAGTCATATTTTTAAGACCTGAATTCTTGTCATCATGAGAAACAAAATCTGACGAACCGCTTTTCAATGAGACTGTAATGTGTTTTAGCTATACATCTATTCGATTCATGTTTCATCATATCATTTCAATCCTTTTCGATACTTTAAAAGCTCAGTGATAAACTCTGTATATGATTCAGGGAATGCCCACAGGACTTTAGGGAACTTATTTCACTGACCGGTTTAAAAAAAACACGCTGTATTCGTTCTCATTCATCCATGCCTTTGTTCAGTATCTTTTTACGTTTACCCGTTCAGGGACAAGACGGAATCTTCATTTTTTTTTCTTTCCATTTCCATACTGTTTTACCGATGTCCTACTATTTACAGTTTCCAATCTTTCATCAAGAAAATGAAGTTTGAAAAAAAAAATGCATTGGGCTTACAGACAAGAAAAAAAAAAAATGAAAATGTGAAAATCACAGTAATGAGAAAAAAAAGTGTTATGCCCCTTTCCCTCCTCCTTCCCCCACCCTCACTCCTCCTTCTTTTCACTTCATCGACTCTTCTGCACCCTCACATCTCTCCTCTTTCTGTAGAAAAAAAAGAAATCCAGAATAATGAAAAAAAAAAGGTATTTTATCACCCATCCTTCATCACTTCCATCATCAGGTACATGCAATGGTTGGAATGATCAAAACATGACTACTTCAATAACCAGCTGGAAGTGAGCACAAAACATCAATGTATATTACGTGATGTGGTCTCGTTTCTCACACCGCCCACAGAATACTTTCAGGCCCAACACAGACTTGAACGCGAAAGGCGTTAGACACACATACATATCATTCAAGCAGTGAACAAGTAAACAATCCAAAGTTAAAATACCAACAAAAAAGCCAGCGCTGTGAAGCGAAACCTCTCTCTCTCTCTCTCTCTCTCTCTCTCTCTCTCTCTCTCTCTCTCTCTCTCTCTCTCTCTCTCGTGTGTGTGTGTGTGTGTGTGTGTGTGTGTGTGTATATATATGTGTGTGTGTGTGTGTGTGTGTGTGTGTGTGTGTGTGTGTGTGTGTGTGTGTGTGAGCGAGCGCGCCTGCGTGCCCGCGCGCGTCTGTGAAAGTGTACATGTGTGCGTGAGCGAGTTTGTCCGTGATCTTTCTTTGCGCGCGCCCGCGTGTGTGTGTGTGTGTGTGATAGAAAGACAATATCATGTGGACAAAATCTATCTCCGTTTTCCTCACTCTGTCCCAAATTCATTCTCTCTCTCTCTCTCTCTCTCTCTCTCTCTCTCTCTCTCTCTCTCTCCGAGAGAGCAAAAGTATGGATTAGATTACAGCCAAAATTCTATATCATAACAGGTAGCCGACACCATCGCCCCCAACCTCCCATAGCTTATCTCCCCCTTTGTCTCCCCGCCCCCCCCCCCCCCCCCCCCCCACACACACCACACACACATTCACAGCGAGCAACACAGTATCAGTGTCTCGACACGCAAAAAAAAAAAAAAAAAAAAAAAAAAAAAAACCAAACGCAACAAAACACTGCATGAAAAATCCAATTCATTGTTTCATCACATAATAATGGCACAAGGCCCAGTTTCAGATGAAGGTTGGAGAAAAAAAAAAAAAACAAAAAAAAACCACACACACAGTTCAAAGAAACCCTACTGAATTATAATTGCACAGTAACAACATCAACCCTCTCCCCCTCCCACCCACCCTCTCCCCCATCTCCGCCACTGGAAACAGTTCCACCTCGTGGCAAAGTCAGTCGCCTGAACGTCACTGACCTCATCTTCCGTCTTTAATGGCGAGGGCGTGTGGAGAGAGGATAAACGGTTGGGTAGGCAGGGGTGACAGGGGTGGTGTGTCTCTCCTCTTCAGCTCAGTTGCTCCTTCTTTTCCTCTTCCTTCTCAAAGAGCCAGTGCGGAGGATATCTCCATAGTCCTCTTCATCGTCCAGTATGACTGGTCTATAACCACAGTTCCCATCCTTTTCACCTCGCCCTGATGATGAAGAAGCCCCAACCTTCTCGTCCTCATCAAGGGAAACGTCTGAAATAGGAACGGGTCTTCTCCTCTCCACCATCAAAGGGCCGGTGTGGTTGTAGGATACACGAGTAGTCCTCGTCGTCGTCCAGAATCACTGGTCTGTAGTCACAGTTCTCACTACTGTCCTCTTCATCTTGTCCTGGTGAAGAAGCAGCCCCCTCCTCCTCCTCCTCCTCCTCCCGAACCGAAGCATTCCTCCAGCAGCATCCGGGTCATGACCTCCGTGAAGTGGTCCTGCTTTCTGCGCCACGACCCTCTTAGTTTCGGGGTCAATGTTGCGGCAGCGCTTCGGACAGCAGGCGCAGCTGCTGCTGCGTCCTCCAGGGAAACCCGGGTGGCGGCAGTAGATGCCGGCCTGCAGGCATTCACATGTCTCCTCGCGGCACCGCTCCTCACAGCTGCAGCCGCTCCACTGCCTGGAGGCCAGGATGGCTCCAAGTTCTTTCTTTCCGTCTTCTCGTCGTCGTCGTCTTCTTCTGTCTTCTGCAAATGGTCCTTCTTCTCCTTCTCCTCCCTCTTCAGCACAACTTCTTCTTTCTTCTCTGGCGGCTGAGTCTGATTCTTCTCCTCCTCCCTCGTCCTTCTCTTCACCTCCGGCTCATACTCCTCCGCCCTCTTTGTCTTCAGTTCCTGTTCTCTTTCTTCTCCTCCATTCTCCTCCTCGCTCTTTCTCTCTTCAGCCACTCGCCCTTCTCGCGGTGTTGGGTCTGCTCTGGTCGGAGTGCCAGACCAAGAAGCTTTCTCCGCTTCTTCCGCCCCGCTCCGGGAATGGTTCTGAAGCGCCGCGACTTCGTCGGCGACGGCTGCGGATGGGGGACCTCGGCCTCATCACAGTGCTTCAGCTCCATGCCTGCAACACAAGACACAGACAGGCCGGTGTGAAGCGAGTCGCAAAGGGAGGTGACCGAGTTTTATTGTCGTTGTCCTGAGTGTTGTTTGTCTTTCCCTGAGGAAGACCTAAGAGGTCAAAACGAGTCGTGTTTTGTCTTGTGGTTCGTTTTGTCCTCGCTCCTGGGCGGGGGTCATCTATAAATACTTTGTAGAATTTGGTGTGGAGTGGTTAGGGGAAATTGTGTCGTTTTGAAGTCTGAGTCATTTATTTGTATTTGTATTTATTTGTAATGAATACTCGGTTTGTATTGTTACTTACAATCACTGCTGCCCTAAAGCCATGTCTTCTTTATTTTTGACACTGTTAGTAATTACAGCGACGTGACGTTTTCGCCCCCCATCAATTCTGTTTGTCAGTCTGTCAATCGGGAGGCAGGGGGGGGGGGGGGGGGGGGGGGGGGCTTGGGAGGGCTTGACGGGGGCTGTGTGAACCCGTCGCTCAGGGACCATCTCAGGCAAACAAGTGTGCACTTGGAAACCTCGTTGTTTGACGAGAGAGGGACAAGGATCGGGCGTGGGTGGACCGCGGAAACATCATGGAATTAAGAGCGCATTGTTTAGAAAGAAAAAAAAAAAAAAAAAAAAAAGGAAAAGCAGCAGTAAAATGTTACCTGGACTGTTTTCCGACATGGAACAATTAGTTTGAAATATTGAAATGTTTCGATCGGTTTACTAACCTACGACGCGAGTATTTTTTTTTTATTTTTTTTTTAAATTATTTTTTTTTTTTACCGGGAGTTTCATTTTGTTATAGTTTTTGACTGTCTAATGACTATGCATTAATACAAGAAAGCAACTGGCTATCCCAAATTCTTATTTCAAAAATCAGAATCAGCTAGCACTGTAATTCGCCTAACAAAAAAGTACCCGGAATCATAAACACAGTACTTTACTGACTTTATTTTTTTTTTTTTCTAAAAGATCAATTTGTTATCTGAAAAATCTTACGTTTCTTGAAGTGCAAACTGCAACCTACAAAACTGCAAAAGTCAACCAACCTACAAACTGAAAGAAACATTCACTGTCCCTGCTTCTTCAGCCTGACGAATGGCAGGCCAGCTGCTGTGGAAACGGTAGAGAGTTCCACACAGTGACTGAACTGCAATGCCACAATCAGCCTGAAACCACCTGTCGGGTATGGAAGCGGACTGGCGGCAAAAGGCCATAATTACTGTTTTCAAAAGAAGAGAAGAGAAATGAATACTATCTGTTATTTCACATGAAAATAGCAGTTACGACTTCACTTTACAAGACGAAAATAGATGAGCGAGTACTGTTGCCACCTGGACTAACCTGTTCACTAGCGAATACATGTAATTGTTACGTAAGAATGCTTATTTTTTGATGGTATCATTGTTCTCACATAAAACAATGTTTTCAGTTGCTACACATAAAAACAGATCATTGATGCATTAAGTAACCACTTTCGTTTTTTTTTTTTTTTTTTTTTTTTTTTTAAAGAAATATACAATTATAAAATATTTTTACGGGACAATTACCTATTTTCACACACTAATCCCACACGCGAAACGGATGTTTTCAAATAATGGTACCCGTATTCGTCAATAAATTTAGTAAGTGCTATCGTTTTCCTGAAGATTATTAATTCAATGTGAAGATAATAAGTTTTCAATGCAGATTGCTTGAAATGGGCGATTGTTGGGGACTCCTATGCTGTCATAGTCATTATTTGTTGTTGTGAGTCTGAAAGCCGTTCTTTTTCGTCTATTTAGCAATTTCAACGATCTTGTCTTCGCTTTTGAATTAATAGTTAATTAATACCCGATTTGTAGGATCAAGTTCCAAGACTGATGAGGTTCGCACAAAGAGAAGTAACCAGACGAAATCTCTCCTGCGATGGAGATCAGTTTGCGCGACCACTTTCTTGTGGTAAAAACCAATCGGTTGACCTTGATTTCCCTGCCACGTTGTTAAGTGAACATTTTTCATG
>JADBJO010012872.1:0-2500 GCA_016801955.1 Conus betulinus | reverse complement strand
AAGGTCACGCATTTGAAGATTGTGATTTCATCGGCGAAAATCCCCTAAAACAAGGTAGGTGAGTAGTAGCGAGTTGCTCTTCGATCGATCAATTATCAGTTTGACAGTAAATACCGGCTCAAATTATAGATCCAGTAAGCCTAATAGCTCAGTTGATCGAGCATCGGACTCGTAATCTTGGGGTTGTGGGTTCGCATCTCCTCCGGGCCGTTCGGTACAGCGGGATTTTTTTCCCTCGGAGTTAACACTGGATCTGACTCCATTCCCCACACAGTCCTTCGAAATGAGACTATGAACCGAGGTTCCGTGTGAGAACGCACGCACAACATCTTGCACACACGTCAAATCCCATCACCAACTTTGGGAAGAGAAGGTCAGTGTGGCCGTTGGTATGGATGACACGTTACACATAGCATGCATCTTTCCCGAAGTTGGAGTATGGCTGCCTTAATGGCGGGATAAAAAAAGGTCATACACACAAAAGTGTCAGCATAATGAAACATGATGATTGCTGACACTAAAAAGAAAGAAAATGAAAAGGCCTTACAACATGATGGAGTAGGTAGTGGTTTAGTGCCAAATCCTAATCGAGGCGTGTGGCGATGCTACTTGTAGCGTTGTGGCGCGTGCCAGCCGGCCCGATTGTGAACGGCAAGGTTGACATGAATGGACCGTACGCTGGCCCATTCACAACACCACCCACTCCCTCCCCTTCTGTCCCCTGCTATCCACCCTCTCTTCATTCATGCCCCGGCTAGCTGCGCCACGTCATGTTTAAGAATGGAAGGGGCAAGGGACGGGGGGGGGGGGGGGGCAGAGATGTTGGGGGGGGGGGGGGGGGGGGGGGGGGGAGGGGGGGAGAGAGAGGTGGGAAGCAAAGCCACAGGGTAAGGCCAGCCCTTGGGCTGTTAACTCTCGCTCTGTGTGTGTGTGTGTGTGTGGGGGGGGGGGGGGGGGGGGGGGGGGGGGGGGGGGGGGGTGTGTGGTGCGTGCGTCTGTGTGTGTGTGGTGGGGGGGGGGTAAATATAGGAAGGGGGGGGGGGGGGGGCAGGGTGAGACTCCAGGTGGCTCGCGGTAACCCCCCCCCACCCCATCACCCATCCCTCCCTCCCCCTGTCCATGATGGGAAGGAAAGAGCGGGCCAGGTGGAGAGCAACCCCCCTGCCGTTCTCCCATCGCTCGGGGGTCTATTCCCCCCCCCCCCCCCCCCCCCCCCCCACCCCCCCCACCCCCCCCCCTCCCCTGTCCATGATCCCTCTCTCTCTCTCTCTCCTCTCCAGCGGAGAGCTCATCCGTTATCTCTCACGCTATCGCCAGCGAGAGCACACTTTCTCATCACCACTCCCGCTCTCCCTCTGTGCCCCCTCTCTCTCTTCCCTCTCTCTCTCTCTCTCTCTCTCTCTCTCCTCTCTCTCTCTCTCCCCTCTCTCTCTCTCTCTCTCTCTCAATCAGAGCACTGCGCTACGCTAAATCTTTTCTTCACTGCACACATAAATGTCACGTATCAATTACGCTTCAACAGTGGGGACAGGAGTTTTGATGTCCCCCCCCCCCCCCCCCCCCAAAAAAAAAAAAAAAAAAAAAAGGCTGATTTCTCTCTACAGACGTGCAGCAAAACTACTCCACCCAGTTGTATCTCTCTAACAACAGACCGAAAAACTAAAAGCGCTGAACACACTTACTCTGACTAAGCAATTGGAGTTCAACAAGGCATCATTTATGTTTAGAATCTTGACAGATAATGTCATCTTCTATCAATGATCTTTTTACAAGATCGAACAGCTTTTCTGTCGCGACGAAATTCCTTCTTCCCTACCCACGCATTGATCTATACAAAACAAGCCTAGCTTACTCTGGACCATATGTCTGGAACTCACTTCCACCGATTCTACAAAATACGAACTTTAAAATTTTTCAAGAAACATTTGCATAAAACATTTTTTTTTAATGTCTCAAATTTGATTATTCGATTAAAGTGATTAGCGCAAAGTCTTCTGTGAACCATACTTTTATACAACTCAATGCGCTTACATCCACCATTTGCACTTATTCATACAATATTCATGCACACAGCAAAAAGAAAATACACAATGGCAAACGCACTTACATGCATAAACTGCCTCACTGGACTAGTTGTGGAGGAATTTAGGAAAGACCTAGTCATCTACAGAAGAGAATACGCTTTTTTGAAGAGATAAGTTTTGAGCTCAGATTTAAAAGAAGAAAGAGTAGGCTGATTACGAAGGTCTTCAGGGAGGGAGTTCCAAATAGAAGGTGCTCTAAAACTGAAGGCTCTTTCGCCAACAGATTTCAGAGAACGCTTAGGGATTTTCAAAAGTTTTTGTGAAGTGAGGAAGAGATTCATTGAAGTGGCGGAAAGCAAGAACTGCCAGTTTAAATTGCCACCGATACTGTATGGGAAGCCAGTGCAGTTTCATCAGCATGGGAGTGATGTGCTCATACCTCCTCCTCTTCAAAACAAGTCGTGCAGCGCCATTTT
>JADBJO010012871.1:27500-42914 GCA_016801955.1 Conus betulinus | reverse complement strand
GAGAGAATGGAGACAGAGAGGGGAGAGAGAGAGAGGAGAGAAGAGGAGAGGAGAGAGGAGGAGAGGAGGAAGAGGAGGAGGCGAGATGAGAGAGAAGAGATTGTGGTGATTATGGACAAATGAATCTAGATATATTGAGCATGAATGCAGTGTTTCGGGGTCCACACACACAAAGAGAGTCAAACAGATAGAGGGAGGGAGATACATAGAGAGAATGAGCGAGAAAAACAATTTGAGACAGAAAGATAGACCGACAGTCAAGCAGACACAAATAAAATCATAAACAGAAAGACAATGGGGCAAACTGATACGTAAAACCATGAGAGAGGGATGGGGTTAGAGTTGGGCAGAGACCGAGCATATCTTCGACGTCGTGCTTTTTTTTTTTTTTTTTTTTTTTTTTTTTTACGGGAAATGCTGTCTCAGAGCGACAACTTTTCTACGGCAGCATTTTTTTTTTTTTTTTTTTTTTTTTTTACATGAAATGCTGTTGCTGCGACATGATCTTATTTTTTAGGTAACGACACGATTTTATGGACATTTCTCGTGAAATCCTGTCGCGCTACCAATTTTTATGAAATTCAGTCGCTCAGCGATAATTTTTTCATGAACCAGCTGCAGTATTTCCCGGGAAATACTGTCGCTGCGACACGATTCAGTATTATATACGACACCGGCCCTAAAACGGAGCCTGTGGGGGACCCCAGACTGCACGCTGACCCAGCTGAAACCGCTACCACTGATTGTTGCCGGTCTTTCAAGAATGCTCCTATCCATTTGTTGATTTTTCCAAGGACGCCGTAATGTTTCAGTTTGTGGATAAGGAAGCTGTGGTTCACTCTATCGAAGGCCTTCGCAAAGTCCATAATGATGACATCCGCCTGATTTCCTTTTTCTAGAGTTCCAAACAGTTCTTCTGTAAAATTAAGTAGTTGTGTCTCGCAGGACCGAAACTTGCGAAAGCCGTGTTGTTCTGGACGTAAGATTTCGTTGGATTCTAAGTGAGACATGAGGGCACTGACGATGACGTGCTCCAGAATTTTGCAGGGGACAGAGGTCAGAGAGAGACTGGGCGGTAATTAGATGGGTCATAGTGTTCTCCCTTCTTGAATATTGGTGCAACGTTTGCATATCTCCAATCAGACGGGACATAACAGTGCCAAGAGAGAACTGATAGATCATAGTAAGGATTGGGGATATTTCAGGGGCAAGATCTTTCAGGATGCGAGGACTGATTTTTTTTATCGGGGCCACAGGCTTTATGAGGGTTGAGTTTGGAAAGGAGTTTCTGAATGCCTTGTTCAGTAATCAAGACATCAGAGAGGGTTGAGTGGGGAGAAAAATGTCAGACATCTTGCACTTAGCGCGAAACTCTTCATCTGTGTACTCGCGACCCTCGCTGAACGCTGACTGGAACTGCGTGTTGAGAGAGCCTCCGCCTTGTCGGTGGGATCTGTCACAAGCCTTCCATCCACTTCAGGGGTGCGACGCCAGAGTTGGAGCTGCGCTGGTGCTTGACGAAGGTGTAGAATCGTTTGTTGGGGGTGAACCTTCTGCCAACTCAGGGTCGCCTGCGACTGATCTATGGACATATTCCCAGTCCATAGGTTCCCGGATAGATCGGCAGTTCCCAGATAGATAAGCAGTTAAAAACACACAAGCACGCACGCAACGCTCACGAACCAGACTTCTGGAGATTTATTCCAAAATTCTGGAAGCTTTTTTCTGACACTGCATTGTCTTCGCCATCAGATCGACTTATTTGAGCGAGAGCTTGCATAAATTGCATCCACAAGTTTGTAAGAATTCTTGCTTTAGCAGATTCTTGTGCCATCATCATCATCATCCATTTGGACGGCCCCAATTAATAGGTTGATTACCATGCCGTACTATGGAGGTTGTGCTGAGATGGAAAGCCAATGTAGGAAGATAAAGACCTACGACAGTGGAGAAACATAAAAACTAGGGGAGTCCTACTCTACGTGGGTTTTATCAGCAGACTACTGTAATTTTCGCTCTTCATCTGGAAACGAGTTCCAGACTAGCTGATCCTGGTTCGCCCTAATAGTGAAACAGGCCCAAAAATAACTTTAAAAATCACAGTTTTACTAGAGAAAGAATGGGATGGGGTGGCGACCTAATCCTACCTACACTAGCTAACTATTTCTTAGTTTTTTAATTTAGTGGGATCCTTGACATGAGAGTGTCAAGGGTTCCAGCCTTCTTCTCCGTCTCTGGCAGGTCGTTCCAGTCCCAGATGGTGTTTGGAAGGAATGCATGTTGTCGGTACTGTGTCCTACACTGCATTTTAAGCTGAGTTGCTGCTTGTGTCCCCTTCTCTGTCTGGTAGCAGCAGGTGTCAGCTTGTCTCTACATGAAGGGACAATAGCCTGGCCTTCCAGAATCTTGTGCAGCATGGCCAGTCTTGAGTCTTTTCTGCGCTGTTTGAAGAGAAGGCCACCCCAGTCTGTCAGTCATGGCGGTGACACTTGACGTGTTGCGGTACCGGTTTACGAGAAAACCGAGCAGCCCTTCACTCTACTGCTTTCAAGTTTTCTCAATGTTAAGCGTATACAGGTCCCACACTATGCAGGCATACTCGAGTATGGGGCGGACAAGGATCTTGTAGGCAGTTTCTTTTAACTGGCTGGCGCTGACCTTTAAGTTTTGCCTTAAGAAGCCGACGGTTTTTTTGTTTGTTTGTTTGTTTTGGCACTGTTGTTGTTGTTTTGTTTGTTTGTTTAAGAAGCCGAGGGTTTTTTTTGCCTTTGCGCAGATGGAATCGATGTGCTGATCCCAACTGAGGTCTTTGCTAATGGTGACGCCAAGGTACTTTACGGAGATGACGTTTGCCAGGCTTTGTCCATGCAACCGGAAGTCAAATTCTGCAGTGGTTCTTTTGCGTGTAACAGACGGACGGAGCACACTTCCCAGGATGGAAGGCCATGTCCCAGCTCTGCTTCCAGCTTTCTAACGTTGGAGGTCCTGTTGCAGTTGGTGTTGGTCATGGTCTGTGGCTGAGAGACGATAGGCAGCAGTGTCATCTGCGAACAGACGTGTCAGTGAAGTGAGTTGCTCTGATAAGTCATTAGTGTATGCCAGGAAAAATGCTGGTCCAACAACCGAACCCTGGGGAACTCCTGATCTCACACTGATAATGCCTGATGTTTCGCCATTCACGACTACTGCCTGCCGCCGATCTAAAAGGAAGGCTCTGAGCCACTGGTGTACTTTGCCCTGAACTCCGTAGTGGTGTAATTTATGGAGGAGCAAGCTATGGTTCACCCGATCGAATGCCTTGGCAAAGTCTGATATCACAATGTCAGCTTGGTGTCCTTGCTCCATGTTTCACTCAGTTCTTCTGTGAAGTCCAGCAACTGCGTTTCGCATGATCTAGACCAACGGAAACCATGCTGCTTGGGTCTGAGGATTTGGTTAGTCTCAAGATGATTAATCAGAGCACTTACAAGGACATGTTCCAGGATCTTACATGGGACACTAAATGACAGAAACCGGGCGATAGTTCAATGGGTCATAATGCTCTCCTTTCTTGAAGACTGGAATAACATTGGCAATTCTCCAGTCGGCTGGTACAACGCCTGTGTTGATGGATGACTGGAAGATGATTGTAAGGATTGGAGCGGCTTCTGCAGCAAGTTCTTTGAGGATTCGTGTGCCGATTTGATCGGGGCCGCATGCCTTGTAGGGATTCAGATTTGCAAGGATTTTCTTAACGCCTTCTTTTGAGATGACAAGATCAGTGAGCACCGTGGACAGTTGGACATTACTCATTTGGCACTTAGCATGGAACTCTTCATCTGTATATTCTTTTCCTTCACTGAAGACAAACTGAAACTGACTGTTCAGGACTTCTGCTTGCGCCTTGGGGTCCATCACGAGTCGAACATCAATCTTCAGAGGGGAAACACCGATTTGGAGGAGCGCGCTGGTTTTTGATGAAAGTCCAAAAGCGTTTCATAGAGTGAGAACCTTCAGCTGTGTCTGGGTCACCTGTAATGGTCTTGTTGATGTAGTCCCAGTAGGCCCGACGGATCTTGAGCTGAATCAACCTACGAAGTCGCCTGCACTCTGTCTTCAGCTCTTCTGAACCCTGCTTCTTCATCTTTTTGTAGATATGGTGGCGCATCTTTACCAGTCGACGTATCTCAGCAGTGATCCATGATTTGTTGTCCCTTTGCCGCGCAACCTTGTGGGGGATGAAAGATTTTGTTGCTTTGGAGAGGGTGTCTCTAAATTTGACCCACAATTCTTCCATTGTGAGGTTGTCTACATCACCCACTAGTACTGTGTGGAAGTCAGTCAATGCCTTCTTCATGCTCTCCCAGTCGGCCTTGTTGTAGAGGGGGAATGAGTCTTGGCACCTGTTTGATCCTCTGAGCTGTGAGGCTGAACTCGCAGTAGGGGATTTGATGATTGGAGATGCCAGGAAGCACTCGCACTCGGGTGACAAGATGGGGGCAGTTGGTCAGGAAAAGGTCAATTGTTTTATCACGTCTGGTGGGTTGTGTGACATTTGTTCAAGTCCATTGTCATGGATGATGTCAAGGAAGCTGTTGTGAAGGCGAGGTTGGGCAGATCTCGGTTTGAGAGATCCGGTGCTCCAGTCTAGGCCAGGAAAGTGAAGTCCCCTCCTACCAGGAAATGGGCGTTGGGGATTTTCTATCGAGTGACTCCTTGAACTGCATCAGGCTGACTTCATCGGCGACATTCGGGCGATAATAAGAGCATGGGTAGAGTGTCTTCCTGCCGTGCAGTTTCACCCCCACCCATACTATCTCGCAGTCGGTAGTCAGCTCAGGCACCAAGAAGCTCTTAAGGTTGTTTCTCACAGCAATGAGTACTCCCCCTCCCAGTCTGCCCCTGTCCCTCCGGTATACAGTATAAAAGTGTGGCAGGATCTCATTATCGGTGATATCTTCATTCAGTCAGGTCTCAGTACCTATCAGTATGTCGGGCTTCACGTCATCGACTAGATATTGTGTGTTGGCTCTTTTTCCCCACAGATGACTGGAAATTGACATTGAGAAAGCGCAAGGGCCTATCTTTCCATTTGTTCTGCTGGCTTGCGCTTGTGGGTGTAGAAGCATGCTGCTGCGGCCGGAAGCTAGTCTCAGTCGGTGTGGTACACGAAGTGTCTGCGGCTGAGGTTCCAGGGTCTTCTAGTTCTGAGCTACTGCTGCTAGGCCTGTCAACGCCATGAAGGTTCAACATTGTTACGCTGTTTGGGTTGCGCAGATAGCACAGTGCCAGGATACGTTCTTTTGGTGTAGCTTATCGTAGCTAAGAGAAGGGATGCTCTGACACCGCGCATGAAATCACATCCCGCAGGTGTCACAGGCGACGGCACTCTCGGTCCAGTCAATAGCCGCATCGCATGTCCCGCAAGGGTAGTGGGTCTCATGGGGGTCAGAGGTTTGGGAGGGTCCTGGGTTTGGCTCTGGGACATAGGAGAAGAGGATCAGTAAGAGAATTAAGTAGAGCAGGACCGTCTTTTATTGTGGTAGGCACCATGCTTGCTCAAGTTGTTGTAGTGTCTCTTATTACTGCTATCGGCTAATGCCCAGGTGATCAAGCACAGACCAGTTCCAAGAGTACGGAAGACATCTTTTTCTGGAAGTTCACATCAGAGTTTAAGTATGGATGACACGTTACACATAGCATGCACCCTGCATGAGAAATTGAAAGAATGAAGGAAGTTAGGAAATCGAGTGAACTATATTGAACGATATCGACTGGATGACACGGGAAACGACTGAATGAAGCGCCAGCTGGCAGCTCTTCAGTCGGCACTACCCAGGTAGGCAGCCCGTTGTGTAAACGAGTGTGGATTGTAAAGCGCTTACAGCTTGGTCTCCAGCCGAGAATAGGCACTATATAAGTATTGATTATTATTATTATTATTATTATTATTGTTATTATTAAGTTTGAGAACCGAGGTGGTTGTATGACATCTTGAACAAAAATCTTATTTATTATCACAAAGAACACAATAAGTAATAACGTTTTTTCAAACATGCCTATCTGACATCTGTCAAAAGCATGTCAGGCACTCACAGTCGGTCACATGTCTCTCCTGTAAATTCTTAGCAGACAAGTTTGTATTCTGACATCGAGCTTGAAGTCCACGAGAAGGCAGCAGTAGTAGGGAGATAATGGCCTGTTCACCGTTCTAATATATAATATCTAGGTCAAAAACTCTGCATGCGTGGAAGGAAGAGAGTCACAGACTGAGACTATCTAGGTCGATAAACATTCTGGATTGTATTTTGTCGGCAGTTCCTTCCAGTGAGCGTCTGACCATGGTTTGAAGATGTTGACTGTAGGGGCTGTTACTACAGAGCCACGAAGAATGGGACGCTACAGATGTATGTGGCAGAGAATGATTTTGTACTTTTGCTTTAAGTTCATTTCTGTAACACAGAAATTCTTTTCAGTGGGTTTCTATTTTTCCTATAACATTTGGGTAAAAAAAAAAAAAAAAAAAAAAAAAAAAAAAAACGTTTAAAGGGAAGTAACTAGAACGAAATGTGTACTACTAGTGAGTTCATGTTCAAGTCTTCAAGTTTGTAGGTCAGCCGTCTTAGTTGACTATTATTGACCTGGGAGAATTTGAATGCAGAAACTTTCCTGAAAGCACACCGCCCAACTTGGAAGAGCTAAGTCCCAAGCTACAAAAAAAAAAAGAAGAAAAAAGGTCCAACTTTCATGTGGTGTGCTTTGTGTGAAATGGATTTTAATTGTGCTTATGGAGAGCGCAACGACTGTGTGAAGCATGTTTCGTCAAAATGGCATGAAAGACTATCTAAAGTGGTGAAAGGAACACCTTCAGTTGTACAAGCATTGAACAAGGCCGAGGCAGAGTCTAGTGGGAAGCTGGAGCAGCAGGTGACAAATGTCGAGGTGATGCTGTGTATGCTGGTGGCTGACGCGAATCTGTCCCAGTCAACACCGATCGTCTTGTTCCCTGACACTAGTGACCGCAAAACTGCTCAAGGTATGTCTGTCACTGTTGCTTCTACTGTCAATTAGCTCCACTCCCCCCACCCACACCCCAGCCCCGAAAAACGGGGGAAGAGTGTATGGAGTGGCAGTAGAAAGAAAGGAAAAAAAACGGAAAATAACCGTAAGAAGGGTATATACTGTCTGTCACTCTGTGTGTGTGCGTGTGTGGGGGGGGGGGGGGGGGGGGGGGGGGGGGGGGGGGGGGGTTCAAAGGGAGGAGGACATATTATTATTATGATTATTACTATTATCATTATTATTACTATTATTATTTTTTGTTGTTAAGGAGATGGTCAACTAGATATGTGCAGTGTGTGTGTGTGTGTGTGTCTGTCTGTAGTGCACTTGTGGTAATTGCTGCAAGTGTTTGAATGAGAGTGATCCATATGAAAGTTTAAGGTAAGAAAAATACTCTTTTTTTTTAATTTATCATGGAATACAGAGATTTACTCCATGGGAATATTAATGGTTCAATTTTGAGGCCAACAGGTCTGGAATTATTCAATACAGGATCAGGATCAGGGGCGTTGTATCAAAAACAACTTGGCCTTAGGCTTTGTACACCCCGTCTGTATACATGTATATATATCTTTTTTTTTTGCGTGACCCTTGGTCCAGTCATAGGCTAGCTCAGTCCTATTATCCATCAAATTCATATTTATTTTAGTTTCATGTTTAACTATGAGGTTCTTAAAAACATTAATACTAGGTCACGTAGGTGTATGTTTGATGTTAACTGTTAGTTCATTCCAAAATGTGGTTACTCTATCAGTAAAAGTAAATTTTCTCAAATTAGTTCTGGAATATTGTTTAAATTTTATCTTCACTGTTCCATGTAATATTTTTCTGCGGAGTACAAAAAAAGCATGCTTTATCAACATCATCAATTCCATTAAATATCTTGTATGCTTGAATCAAGTCTCCTTCTTTCTTCTTGCCTTAAGTGTTGGAAGTTGTAGATATTTTAATCTTTCCTTATATGAGTAATCTTTTATATTATGAATCATCATGGTTGCTCTTCTTCTTTGTACCTGTTCTAGAGCTTCTGATTGTCTCTTTAGCATTGGATGCCATACAGTGTTTCCATATTGAACAGGTCTAACTTAGTAACTAGTATCTTGCATGATTGTAAAAAAGTGTCCTTTTCTGTAAATGTAAAGGTTCTTTTTATTATTCCAATCATTCTGTTAACCTTATTACTACTATTCACAATATGATTGTCAAATAGCAAATTTTTGTCGAAAGTCACACCTAGGTCTTTCTCTTCCTCACATTTAGATACATTTATTTCCTTGTCTCCTGACGCGATCTTTGAGTTCTTGAAAGAGGTTAACATTTTTCATCGGATCTGAGATTTTACACTACAGTGGAAAGATTTTTAACAAAGTTTTGGATGAGATTTTAGACGATGTCTTTTAAAGAAACTGTGTGGATGAATGACCTGTGAGTTGATTTTAACGTGGTGACAGCCCTGATATGGCCCTTTGCGGTTGGCTGGGCTATAAGCAACATTATCTTATCTTATCTTGTCTCCAATTTCATTATATACTACTCTTTTTGTGGGTTTGTTTGACCAATATGAAGTACTTTACATTTTTCTGCATTAAAATATAGGTTCCAAGTATCAGACACTATACTATTTACTAATGTTTCAATATCCTTTTGTAATTCCTTATGCACTTTCGGAGAGTTATAAAGTTTTGTGTCATCTGCAAAGATTTTACATGTACTCTTTAATTCTACAGGGAGATCATTTATAAACACCATAAATAATATTGGTCCCAAAATACTGCCTTGTGCCAGTTGTGGTATCCCACAATAACATCAGCATTTTGAGAGAAGGAACTTTGAATCCTTACCTTCTGAGTTTTTTTTTGATAAAAAGTCTCTAATCCAACAAGTACATTTCCTATATTCCATAAGGCTCTAATTTTTAAAACTAAGTCTTTTTATGTGGTACTGAATTGAATGCTTTTATAAAGTCTAAATTTTATACAATACATTCTCTCCTTTATCTGTCTCCTTTGTGAAGTCTTCCATCACTTCTAAAAGTTGATCACACAAGATCTTTTTGCATGAAATCCATGTTGACACTAGACTTATATTTTCTGTCATATGTTTAATGCTAGCCTCTCTAATAAATGATTCTAAAATTTTGTATATAATGCATGTTAAACTCATTGGTCTATTATCCTGGATCTGTTCTTGTGTCTTTTTTGAATACTGGGATGACTGCAGCTGTTTTCCAATCTGAAGGTACCATCATTTTTTAAACAGATGTAGAAAAGAGTATATGAAGTGGAAAGGCCATCTCCTCATTTAGCTCTTTTAGTATTCTTGATGGGATGGCATCCCAACCACATGCCTCATTAGAGTTTAGAGATTGAAGTTTCTTTTTTATTGCATCAACAGAAATGTCTACATTTTCTAATACTATGCCTTTTGACTTTGAAGCTGGACTTAGAATAGGCATTTTTTTGTATCTTCCCTTGTGAATACACTAGAAAAAAATGTATTCAAAATATAGATCTGCCTTACCCCTATCTGTCTCTACTGTGTCGTCTTCTTTAGTCACTAAAGGGCTCACTCCTGTGTTCATCATTGAGTTCGATTGTACATCATATCTCCACAAGTTATAGAATTATTCTATAACTTTGTGGAATTACTCCACAAATTTGTTCCCGAATTTTGTGGAATGTTCCACAAATATTCTGTCATTCTTATTTAATATACGTGAATTTTCTATAATAGCTTCCAGACATTCTGTGACTGTATTTCTGGAAAATTACAGAACAATTCTAGAACTTTTATGGAATTATTCCAGACCATTTCACAAATCCTTGTATTAAGTGTCAGAATAAACTACAGAATTGCTGAACTTGTACTTTTTAAAAACTTTCATTATGTGTGTCTGAATGCTTCTTTATTTTTTATGTTAAGACAGTTACAGTGGTACCAACCTTGTAAGACCTTTAAAAATCAACCAAAATCAGGTCTAAGAAGGGAGGGGTCTTATAAGGGGGATATTTTTTATACATGATACAAAGAAATATGTCTTACGAGGGAAGAAAGTCTTATAAGGGGGAATTTTACCACTGTTACTGATTTTATTCTGCAAACGTTATCCTTCAGCTTTGTGTTCAATATATATCTCCCTAATATGACTCACATTGAAAGACCTCCCACATTGGACCTACTTCTTTGAGCCATAAAAGCTATTCTTTGCAAGGATTTAAAAATTACCTCTCTTAGGGAACAAGACCATTTAGACCTGACATTTTGAATGATTTTTAAGGTCTTATTTACAGAGTTCCACTTCATATACAAATTCTGGAACTCATGTCTGAAAATAAGTATTGAATATATTTTTTATACAGATGTAAGTTGCAAATATATATTTTATACAGATTTCATTTATGCTTTGTACTGAATCCAGTTTTATTTCTAGAACCGGGTTATGGAACATATAAGTTCTAGAATAAGTGCAATGCTTATAGAATATTCCACAACTGAGAAATAATATTCCAGACCCCCAAAAATTCCGGAATATTCCAACCTCTGAAAATTACAGAAACTTTCACAAAGGCATGGAACATTCTAGAATTTTGGTAACTTCTAGAAGTTCATTTCGCCATTCCTACAAACCTCCAAGCTCCAATTTCTGCAGTGAGGACTTTGACCTGAAAGCCTTCTCTCCTCAGGCTGTTTGCAAGATCAGCGTACTATTCAGTATTGTAGATTTGAGCTGACTCCATTCTGTTCTCATATGGCACCATGAGCTCGATCATGATCAGCTACTTGGTTCAACTGAGAGTGGACTACTATGTCTGGTCTCATGCCACTCTAATGCTGATGATCTCTGGGTGACTCTTCATTCTGGGAGGTCTGCAGTGCACTCCGAGTCATCTGCCCCATCCAGCAGCAGTGGCACTGTTGTTCTTGTCCATGATTTGCTGCCGTGAAAATGTTGCGGGTGCTTTTGGAGTCCTAGCTGATTTTCCCTCTTGTGGTGTTGGCACTAGCCCAGACTGCTTGTACAATCTCCTTGAGCACTTGGTTGTGCCTTCATGTGTCCCTCCCTTGAGCCAGGGCTTAACTTTACATGAGCTTAGGACATGCTCCACATATTTGTTTTTCATGGCAGAGGGGGCATGCAGGATTGTCTCTTTTTCCTCACTTCACCAGGTTTGCATAAAAAATTGAGGGCAGGTCATATGCAGATCTGAGAATGAAGCTGATCCTGAGAAGGGCCATGTGCCAAATGTCATTCCAAGTGAGACTTCTTTGGAGTGCATTCTCCCACGTTGTCTATTGCCCTTGCTGGCTCTGCTGGACTGCTTTTTGGAGAGTCGTTTTTGGTCTTAGTCTTTTTCTCATCTCCTGAATCATCATGTCTCTTTTGGCTTTTCCTTTGGCCTTTGACCACCATTCAGTTTTGGTAACCCCCAGTCCTTGTCTGTTGGTCTATATGGCTAACTCAAAGAACATCTCCAAAAGAGGTAAGGTTTCAAGTATGTCCTGACATGGAAAATAAATTATAATTTACCCAGCTATTATTCTTTTGCAGAAAATGAAAGTATCGTTAACAAATAAGTGATTGTACTGTGTACAGATGAAAGTAACTTCATAGAACAATTCTTTTTCCACTGTTCTCCAGTCAAGAAACTTTGGAAAAAACATGGAAAATTTGATCTCATCTAGTATCGGTAAATCTCTAAAACTGTTATTTACTGGCGTACTATTTGGAGTCCACAGATAAACACAGAAATAGGTAGTAAACAGGTTATAAAATAGATTAACCACATTATATTTGTGGGGAAAATATCCATTAGCATTGCACCAAAAAACTATCCAAAAATTGATAGCGTTACCAGTAATTTTTGGTTAACACATAGAATTGAGAAAGCGATACATCAATTTACAAACTACATCATTGGAAAAAGACAAAGTGTTTAGAAACAAGCTAATGTATTACATTGGATTTTGGAGATGTAATTTTCCAGCCAAAAATAGTAATGAATGAATAAATAAGTACATAAATATATAAAAATGGAAACAGCCATTAGGTAGCCACCAGTATATATAGTTATGGGTTTAATGTTTACCTGTCTGTGTTGACTATTTGTCCTGTTTGTACATTCACTGACTTGTCCTTAATTACACATCATTGTTCATTTCTCTGCTATTTCATTACAAGCTGTTTTTATATCATATTATGGTTGTCCAACATTGTGCATAATGACATCATATGCACAAACTCTGCACATGCACTTGCACACACACATCCACACATGCACACACACACACACTGACACATACACACACACATTCTCTTGTTTTCCATAAACTGTCTTTTGTTGACGGTTTGTTTCAAAACAATGCAAAAAAAGAGGAATACGACCAGAAGGGTTGGTTTAAGAATATACTAGGTAGTAACATAGCAGAATGAAAGTCTCAGAGCACAACACATCAGCACATGAAGAAACCCAGACACCTTGTATCATTATGCTAAAACATTGAGATCGGCAAACGAATGTCCAACTATGAAAAAAAACAGGTAGACTGTGCATGGTGAGTGTGATTCAGTTTCAGAAAGAAAGAAAAAGTGATGACAGTGGAAAAAAGACAGAGGAAGAAAGCCCCACTTATAAGAAAAAAGAAGAAAAAAAAGTGATGACAGTGGGAGAAAGACAGAGGAAGAAAGCCCCACTATAAAGGAAATAAAAAGAAAAAAGTGGGAAAAGATGGGTGATGGAGGACAAGAGAAAAAAAAGATCCCAGATGATAAGAAAATAAAATCAAAGATTTTTACATCACACTGGAAAACATTAAATTCTGTTAATATTTTTCCCGGATTGCCAATAAACTGTCATTGATACTGACAAGATATTTTGCCGATAGATTTATATGTCATTCATTTATTATCGTTTTAAAAATGTGTCAATTCTTTATCAAATATCATATGGCTGTGTTTGATCTTGAAGTTCCCATCTCTGTTGCTGATGTAGGAAAAAGTAGAGCATGTAATTAATATGAAAAATCAGTGTCTCTCGGGCTAGGGTTGGGATAGTTAACCGCTCAGAATGTCAACGTTCTCCCCACCATCCAAAACATGTGTAAAACCACAGATAGAATCTGACTAGTGTAGCTAATCATATTTTCCTGAGGAAAAAAAAGAAAAAGAACTAGCTAATCATATTATCCTGATAAAGAAAAAGACAGTCTTCTACTCCCACTGAATTCATGAAAAGCAGCTGAGAGATCAAAAACATGTTACATTGTAGGTACATACACACAGACACACACAAACATGTACAAATTCTCTCTCTCACTCTCTCTCTCACAACACAGAATTTTACATATTGCAAAAATTGTATGAAAAGTACATGAAACGTCTACCAAAATAAAATGATGCATATAACCCACTAAATCTTACTCAATCAGTCAGTATTTTTGCTGCCCAGGACAAACTGTATCATGCATTCTTGAGTGAATAGAATCGGAAAAAAAACTCAAATCCATCCCACCCAACTCCTCCAATCTTCCCCTCTCCCCCTTTAGAAAGAAACGAAAAAAAAAATCACTTGTAACTTTGATGAAAAACCATCTTTAATTCTTTTTCTTTGAATTTGGTGTACATTTTATGTCAGTTTCTTAACCCCCCCCAAAGGCAGACATAGAGCACAAACATCACATGACAGAAGCTTTTCA
This sequence comes from Conus betulinus, assembly GCA_016801955.1. Lineage (NCBI taxonomy): Eukaryota > Metazoa > Mollusca > Gastropoda > Neogastropoda > Conidae > Conus > Conus betulinus. Next base: position 29,180 of record JADBJO010012871.1, on the reverse strand, counting down.
GTTCACCATGCTGAGCAGACACAATAAGCGAAGCTAGACTAATCAAATCAGCAAGCAGAAGCTGCGCTCAGAGTGTACTTCAGCTTACTGCATAATTGTATTTGTGTATAGTAGTGTAATTTAGGGCTCGGGGATGTACTTAATAAATCAACTTAATGCATAGTGCATATCTGTATTGTGTATAGTACAGTAGTGTAATATAGGGCTGGGATGTATTTAATAAATCAACTTACTGCATATATCTGTATTTGTGTGTATAGTAGTGTAAGATATAGGGCTGGGATGTACTTAACAAATCAACTTACTGCATTTTTTGTATTTGTGCATAGTAGTGTAAGGTAGGGCTGAGATATACTTAATAAATCAACTTCCTGCATATAGTATTTGTGTATAGTAGTAGTGCAAGGTAGGGCTGGGATATACTTAATAAATCAACTTACTGCATATATATCTGTATTTGTGTATAGTAGTGTAATATAGGGCTGGGCCTGATTCCTTGCACTCTTATTTTCCACAGTTCATTATACCACCATTTAACTAAAACCAAGTAAGGTAAGGTAAGGTAAGGTAATGTTGTTTATAGCCCAGCCGACCGCAAAGGGCCATATTGGGGCTGTTACCGTGTTGAAGTCAAATCACAGGTCACATTTAAAAAAAGAAAACAAAAATTAACACAACCCTTTCAAATACACCTTGAAACACACCAGACATTTGGCTTAACGTTTACCAGATGACATTTTTGACTACACAGACATGATCGTGCGGGTCATCCAAGACCCACACTTTTTGTAGGGGCTTTCCCTATTGCTTATCCCTGTTCAGATTGCGTGGGTCTTGTAAGACCACACCTGATAAAGGGCGTTCAGCAACTTATTCCTCACCTGATGGTGTGGGTCATGTGTGACCCATTAAAATGTCCTGGGGGAACCATGACTTATTATGCTGATAATTGATTTTGCCCATACATGAAATTTCAGTGACCAACGGCTGTTAAAATCATTGACAAACTCCTAAGATTTGATGAGCATAGCTCTATCTGTTCATAAGATATGATGTTTTTTATTGAGTCATTGGGTCATGGAAGACCCAGAAGCACGGTAAAGGTAAAAATTTTTCTTCCGTAAAATGTTAGATCAGATAAAAGATGTTAATTTCCAAAATCAACTTAAATCTAGTTAATCAAATGCATTAGGTAAGCACAATAACAATGATTTTTTCATCACATAAAGAAATGTTATCTCTGCGCCATAAAGTAGGGCTAGAAAAAGCCACATAATCAAATGCATTAGGTAAGCACAATAACTGATTTTTTTCATCACATAAAGAAATGTTATCTCTGCGCCATAAAGTAGGGCTAGAAAAAGCCACAGAATGAAGAAGAAACAACAGCGACATGCCCAACAGTTGAGACACAGAAAGGCTGAAATAAAGTATAAAGAAACCTGGCATGTGTGAACAGCAAAGCAGTTTGCCACAGAATACAGAGAAAGCAAAGTCTGCATGTTGTCTGCTAGAGACAGAAGAGAGTAAGCAGATGTCGTATTGCTGTGTGAACAGCAAAGCAGTTTGCCACAGAATACAGAGAAAAACAACTGCATGTTGTCTGCTAGATCAGAGAAGAGAGTTAGCAGATGTCTTATTGCTGAGTGAACAGCAAAGCAGTTGCCACAGAATACAGAG